>JACXSJ010003415.1:0-24409 GCA_014851325.1 Pentalonia nigronervosa | reverse complement strand
TAGACTATTACTGAATGTTAAATTTTGTATTTTTCTTTGATTTATAATACAATTTTACAAATAAATATACACACACACACACGTATTATATGTATATATGTATATTGCATATATTGTATATATTATGTGTAATATATATTAGGTTAGTTGATGCTTGATGGCTGATATGATGTTACATAGGTAGTTAAACATAAACTTTTATTGCTCTAAATTTTTATGAACACATATTCAATTAATTTTATTTTAAATTAATAACATTTCAAGATTTCTGATTTTCTTATTACATAAAATAAACCTTATATATCTAAGTACCTAACTATAAATACCTTTATTATAACAATTAAAACATAATTGAATTGTGTTCATATTTAAAATGATTTAATATTTATACTAGGTACCTTAATTGTAATTTATTTTTAAAAGGTAATACTTATTTTAATAATTTCATTAAATATATTATTTTGCCATTGAACTGCTCCAATCTTATTGAAATATTCACAATATTTGTTTCTTATATCTTTACTAGTAGTTGTGCTATTTTTTTGTTGACAAGATTCTAATGAAATAAGTTGTTGGTTGTTATTTCTCCAACTTCCTGGACGCACTTGACCAGAACTAACATCTTCAAAGTCAAAACTGTCTTGTAAAAATATTTGTATATTCTTTTGTCTTAAAACGTTATGCAAATAACAACATGCTAATACAATTGTCGATGTTTTGTCTGGTTCTAAATTAATTGCATTTAACAAAATTCGAAAACGGGAAGACAATATTCCAAATGTATTTTCAACAATGCGACGAGCCCTCGACAGTCGATAATTAAAAATACGTTGTTCCCTAGTCATGTTCCTCTCAGGATAAGGTTTCATAATATTATCAGATAAAGGGAAGGCATCATCAGCTACAAAAATAAATGGTAACTTAATGTTACTTCTAGGTAGGTAATCAGGTTCTGGAATTTTCAATTTGTTTTCTTTCAGTTTTTGATAAAATTTAGTATTTGAAAATATGCTTCCATCAGAGACACGTCCATTTGCACCAACATCAATCATAATGAACTCATAGTTGGCGTTTACTACTGCCATTAAGACTATACTGAATGTTTGTTTGTAATTATAGTAGTATGAACTTGAATCAGGAGGTTTTCTAATTTCAATGTGCTTTCCATCAATAGATCCTAAGCAGTTGTAAAAATTCCATTTTATGCCAAAATCATTGGCAATTTTCTTCTATTCTTCTTCTGTTCTTGGCATCTAATAAACAAATTATATTTATATCAATAACATTTAACTATCATCAAAAAAATTAATCATAAATATGCAGTATGTAATTAAATTTAAAAAATAAGCAATATCTTTTGAATCTAGTGTACCTAATATAAATTTGATTTGTATAAAAGACTGGTTTCAATTTTTATATCATATTATTTGAGTATTAATTCAACTAAATTTTATTTTATTTTATAAAAAACTTTTTTATTTTCAGGATTTGGAAGAACCGATATCTCCAGACTCACCTATAATGACAACATATACTCCACCCTCTAAAAAAAAAGTATAAAATAACAGACCAACAAAAAAGGAATGAGCTCCTTCAATTTGCTTATGATAAGCTTCAAAATTTGTCCAACGATAATGATATTTTAGCCAAATCCTGGGCATTAGAGTTAAATCAATTAGAACCCGATCAGAAACTTTTTGCACAAAAGGCAATCAATGATATATTGTTTGAAGCAAGACTTAAAACTCTTAATAGAAATTCAGTTCAGATTAATCACCAATGTAGTAGGTTACACTCCTAGAAACTCCGATGTATATTTCATCAAATATTTCATGGAATTATTCAAATAATACAGAAACAAGCACATACACTTCAAACAGTGATGTCTTTTGTGATCCTCAATACAATGCAGATAATTAAGTGTACTTATTTTTATATGATACAGACATATTTTTATGTTGTTTCTTTTATTTTGATTGAATTTGTGATATTAAAAGTTAATATTTTTTCCATTTCACCGTTAAAGGTTTTTTGATTAATTATGTAATTTTAAAGATATTTACAACAGTTATATTTTTTCTTGTTATTTTTTAATTTTATATATATACACACAGAGTTGAGTGTTGTTTTTTTTATTTTATAGATATTAAAAAGAGTATTATAATATTTCATTTAGCTATTATTTAGTACTTAGAAATAGCCATATTTTATCCTATATAAAAATATTTATAAATATTATGTTCTAAGTATATTTAATTATAATTAAAAAAAGAACTGTTCAAATGTTACCATTATAAAGCGATTTTGATTAAATTTGTGATATTAGCAGTATATATTAAAAAAGTTAATATTTATTCATTTGTAGTTTTTGTAGTCATTAAGTAGTTTTTAAATAATAATATAAGTAAGTACATAAATATTTTTTTAACTTACTTGTATACAATCTTTTAGTACGGTAACTAGAGCTTCACAGGTTTCAATATTAATTTTACTCAATTTTTGTGGAGCTATTGCTGTGGTAAATTTTAAATCTTCAAAGATTTGACCAGTAGCTAAATACCTTAAAATAGTTGACAGTCTTTGATTTGCAGGGATTGCACTTCTCATATTTGTATCTTTTTTTTTTATATAAGGTTCAACTTTTTCTAATAATTCCATAAATGTTGAATGGTCCATTCGAAGAAAATTTGCATAATCTTCATTTGATGTCAATAAAAGTTCATCTAGTAGGTTATGATGTGTGTATTTGGTTCTTTTTAAAAACCATTCTTTTGACCATATTCTTTGTTTTTACTTTCGTTTCCTTCCTTCGTCTGCATTATCTGTAGCCAAAGCAACAATAATTGCAATGCAAGCTTCTTCCATTTTTCAGGGAAATTTTAATTTGGATGTACAATTACTAGGGCATAGGCTACGATAGATGGTGTCCTTTGTTTTTATCTTTAACCTAAAAGTGAAGAATTATCAAACGATTGTCATTCATGATTGACCATGTATGTCATTCATAAGAGTGACAATCACAAAAACTGACATTCATAACTGACCGTGATGGGGGCCATAACGGTTTCTTAATTCTTATCGCTGGCCCGGCTGTGACAATAACAACTAATAAATGCAATTTTGTGTTTTGATGTTGAACGTGCTACGAATGCGGGCTGATCATGATACCACGTCATCTATTTTTAAAACACAGAGGCGATATAAAACGAGTCTCGCGATAATCATTACGCATGCGAAATTCAACTATTTATTTAAAAGTCGTGTACATTCGTTTACATACGCATGTGTGTGTAATTTATGTACACAAGTGCAAACTCCGAGGCGATTTTAGATGGCGCCTCTTTGATGTCATCGGAACATAACTGCTGGCTACCAGTAATAATTGATTCGTCATTTCTCATCGGTTTATTGCTATTTTTGAAAATAAACACGAAATGATAATAATAAACAATATAATAAATTGATAATTTATATTATTAAAATTTATAAAGAGAAATTTTTTCTTAAATAAAATTATAAATACGTTAATAATTATTAAAAAAATATGTGCTATTGATGAGCCAAAAAGTATATCTTTTTGAGTATTATTTACTTCAAAATTTTAGGTGAGGCGCTGCCTTACTTGTCTCACCCCTAAAGTCACCACTGGTCTGTATTATAATGACTATACATGCATTTAACTACATTATAGTGTCTACCTATGCAGTTTATTTTGCTCGTTCCACTGCCACAACTATCACCAGGATAAGTAGGGTAAAGCCCTGCCATAGGGCCTAAATTTATTTTTCGTTGCGGCCCATATTGGAATTGTATTTTTATTGGTTTTTGATTTTGTAAAAATGCATTTTGAATAGTTTAAATAATAAATATTAAGCAATTGATTCTTGATAATCGATTAATGATAACTCTAATAGCGAGTAAATCAATTTCATTTTACACATTTATTTTGTGATAAAAGATTAATGATGAAAAAAACACCAATCAGCTTATCGTTAAAAACACTGAATACTCACAGTTTATCTTCTAAGTTTACTTATATTATTAAAACACCATAATAAGCATTACAAAAATACAAAATAAAAATATCTGTTTTTTGTTTACATTTACATACTAAGTAATAATTCACTAACTATCATCTTAACCTTTATGGTCATAATATATTAAAAATTATTTCACATTCATAACCACAAAGTTACAACTACTTTTCATTTCCATTTTTCATCGAATTGTTTTACTACTTATTGTCTCATTAGTTGTTGATTTTAATTCATTATGTATTTTTATTATATAATATATTTTTATTATCAATCATCATTGGTATTAACACCTGTGTTAATTATGACTTGACTTATAAGTTTTCCTATAATATTTTTTTTTCTACAAATTACAATATCAAAATATCTTAGTGGTCCAGCAAAAAGGAAAATGAGATTAATAAAAGTAAAAGAAAAAAGAAGTTAAAAGGTTCATTAAATATGTTCCTAGTACAGAACAATTTAAATAATACTGGTAAATATCTATTATTAAACACTGAGTGGTTATTAAAATTCCTGAACTTAAGATTTTTTAAAAATTAGTTTACTATTATCACATTTACCCTAGTTATTTATTTATTTTTATTTATTTATTTGTACACACACACACACACACACACACACACACACACACACACACACACACACACACACACACACACATATATACCAATCAACGCCAAACTGTTTTTATACAGTATAGATAAAAATATTACAAAACAAAATATTATAGTTAAAACGAAACATAAGTAAACATAGTAATAATATAATTTATATGTTAAAATTAAGAGTAAATATGATGCGTGTGACTAAGTATGAAACTATTGGTTTTTATTAAATATGAACATCATTCTTGATAGGGGTGCATTTTTTGCAAAATTACTTCAGCCTAAAGGTATATAAAAGAAATCTTTATTACGGGTATTACCAGGGATACGAATGCTCAGTCGTTCCAATAAACGAGGTGCGTCAATCTTACCATCAATCAATAATTGAATAAAACAACAGCTATAATTGATGTGACGTTCAAAAGTGACTTGAATTTAAACAAATCCTTAATTTTATTATAATCATGAGGAGGATGTTTAACATTGTGGCTGTGCCCTGCAAAACTTAGGAAGCGGTTTTGAACTCTATCAAGTCTCTGCATGTTATTCATTGTGTAAGGAGACCAGACGACAACTCCGTACTCCAAGAGTGATCTTATATGGGAGTTGTAGAGTACAGAAAGGCATTTTGGGTTATCAAAGTTTGAAAAATGTCTTTTAATAAAACCGAGAACACGTAGCGCTTTACCAGCCACAGAGTCAATATGTGGACGAAAATCTAGTGATGGAACATAAATAAATCCAAGATCTTTTACCTGGTTAACGCGTTCAAGTGATTGCCTGTTTAAACAGTAATCAAAATCAAGAATTCTCCGAGAACGGTAGAAAGACAATTTTGCATTTGTTTGTGTTCAGTGATAATCAGAAAATATTACACCAATTTGCAAATTTGTTTAAAACATTCTGTAGGATAACACAATCTTCTATAGCTGAAATAGAATAGAAGATTTTCACATCATCTGCAAAGAGCAATGCCCGACACGGCGTGATTATAGAAAAGACGTTATTGACGAAGATGTTAAATATTAAGGAACCTAAATGGCTACCTTGTGGAACCTCAAATAACACCCGATAATTTTTAGATGTTGTGGAAAAAAGGTCAATAAATTGATAGCGATCGTGTAAATATGAAGTTAGCCAAGATAAGAATGATTCACCAACTCCAAGTCTATCTAACGTATAAATAAGGGTACCATGATTAATCGAGTCAAACGCTTTTGAGAAATCCGTATAGATTACGTCGACTTGTTGCTTTTGCTCAAATGATTCATAAACGTATGAAGTAAAATCAACAGCGCTTGCATCCATCGATCGTTCGGAGAAAAACCTATGTTGGTCAACTGAAATTATTGAATGAAATTGCTTATCGATACGTTGTAATACAATAGATTCAAAAGTTTACCTAGGAAAGGCAAGCCCGAAATTGGTTTATAGTTCTTAACATCAGCTGGATTCCTTGATTTCAAGATTGGAGTGACCAGACTTATGTTCCAAATGGAGAGAAAAGAACCGTCTATTAGTGATTTGTTGAAAATTAAACAAACGGGCAAGACGATAATATCTCTACAGTGATACAAAAATGATGCTGCGATACCATCTGGCCCTGAGTCTTGGATTGATTATAAAGATCCAAGGACCGTGTAGACTTCATTAATGGTAACTGAAATTTTTTATGGAAGTAACAAAAATTCATAAGCAGTATATAGATTTAAGCGAGAATTAGAGATTGTACATGGTTTAGAGTAGACAGAAGAAAAGTATGTAGCAAATAGGTTTGCAGCTTGGTCCCCAGAGGCCTTTAAATCACCAAGGTGAACTTCTTTGGGAATTGAGAGCCACCTTGAAGATTGCGAACATGTTCCCAAAAGAGCTTTGGATTATGACTCAGCTTTAGTTGGATGTTATGTATATGAAGTCTGTATAGACGTTTTGATTCAAACTTACAACGTGCACGCAAGGATGAAAAATTATTATAAAGGTTAACACTACCTAGGTTTTTATATAATTTATGAGCCCGTTTTTTTTTTAAATAGAAGGTTCTTTAAGCTGCCTGAGACCAAAGATGGAAATGTTGATTTATGATATGCTCGTAGTGGTACCAATTTCGAAATCGTATCCAATAGTAACTTTTGTAATAAATTGGCTAACTTGTTAGCATTTAAATTTAAATCATTCAATTTCGTAGATACTAGGTCCCTGAGTATATTTCCATAGTCGGCTTTTTTAAAATCACTATACATATGCAATGGATCAAGTATGGGCATAGTTGATAAACACGGACAAGTTATAGATAGCGGAGGGTGATGAAGATCGAATGAGATTAGAGTATCGGGGGAAAGAATAACTTAGGTAGCACTATTGCTGGAAAAAACTAAATCAAGAAAGGAACCATTAGCGTTAGAACATTGTTTTTTTGTTCCCAATGAAGTAGGCTGTATTGATCTCCTATTGGACGAACTCTATCAGTGATTTGGCTACAATATATAAGACCAGAAATACTATTGGTCCAAATTACATTCGGTAAGTTAAAGCCACTACAGACCATTCCAAAATCAAAGTTATTAGACTGGCATATACAATCCACGGAAATTGTGTAAGATTCATATTTAACTGCCTCGGATCCAGGAGAAAGATAAATACTACCTATTAGAATGGAAGTTTTGCCTAATGAAATTGAAACAAACAACTGTTCTACATTAACACTTGGTGGGATAATGAACGTTGGTTGAAATTTATTTTTTATGTATACAATTAAAGTGCCTCCTCCGCGTAATTTGTCGGTGGTATCCTTACACCTATCGCATCTAAAAGTGGTGTACCCTGAGAGGCCAAACTCAGCATCCGAAATATCACTATAGAGCCACGTTTCAGTTAAAATAAAAATATCGTAAGATAGTAATACAGAGTTAGTATGAAGGAAGTGTAATTTCGTACGTAAACCACGCACATTTTGATAATACAATTTCAGGTAATTATTTGAAGTATTGAGTTTAAACTTTGAACTCAAACATTGATTTTTAGTGTTAAATTTAACTTTAAAATTATTAAATTCAGAAAGAAATGAATTAAAACTAGATTTAACTTTACAACAAAATATACAATTATGCTTAAGATTATTACGATCATGCAATTCTGATGGTGGAACGTGGGATGAAGATGATCACGTTGACTTGACTATTTCAAGACCATCAACAGCTAGATATGTTTGACAGGATAATGAGGCGAAACAACCTGGTTTTTTGAAGTTTCAGATGTAATTTTGGGTGCCCCATTATGAAACTTAATCCATAAATTAACTTCACCACTTTTGACACGCCGGTCAAATTCAGAATGCCATGAGCGCAAAAATTTGCACTGTAAAAGAATCTTATCACTTCCTATTCGAAAACCATCCGGAAAATTTATGCCTGAACGCCTAAGAGCATTAAATTTAGATAATACGTTGGTTGCTGCTTCATTAGAATCAAATATGATTTTTATTGGACGAGCTGAAACAAAAGGTACTTTTCCAAGGCGAACTAATTTTATATTGAGTGGAATGACATCACCAAGAGATTTTAAAAAATCGATAATAGTCAATCTGTCTTAAGAAATTCGCTGAGGGATAGCTCCAGATGTGGATTCAGAAACTCCATAAATAATCAAGTTGCACCTACATTTATCCCGTTCAATAGTTTCTTCTACAACTTTACTAACAACTAGATCTGACCCGGCGACTACATTAGAGTTCTCTAAAGTAGCAACTTTCTCCTTCAGGAAGTTAATTTCATTTTGGAGCCTGGCATTCTCTTTCCTCATTTCAGTCATTTGAGAGAACACACCTGCTAAGTCTGACTTGAGGTCATACTGAATAGCATGGAGGTCAGAGAAGTTTTTGTTGGATGCTAATACGTCACTTTTAAATGTCGTCAGAGCAATCATTAGATATGCATTAGAGATAAAAACTGTATTAGATGGTGATTTGTTTACGGTTTCTGAGCGATGACTTGAAGTGGCTTTAGATACTGGTTTGATAGGATTATCGAGTTTGGGTGGCATATTGAGAAATATAAATGAGTAATTAATTAATACTTGTGCCCCTTAAACAATTTTAGATAGGCAACGTGAAAATGACATTAGGTTTCGTGAGTCCTCTTGCCTTAAAAGTAGAAAAGTAAACAGAGTAATTTGCAACAGTGTGGATGATGATAGCAAAATATGAAATATATATGACCTTGACACGTGCCGGATACAGATAATAATGCAATTATCCAACAAAAATAACGTCGCGTAGTAACTCAAGATAAGACGTTAAATATCCCGAATGGTATAATAAAAGAAACTTTACCTTTATGTTCTGAAGTTTGAAAAAAACTGGTTTTGGGAAGAATTATTGGTCAGTCTGACACACGCACTTTTTATAAACTTTTGAATGTAAAAACGCAAAAAACGAATGATTATTTCCGGAGAAAACTCAAATAGTACACGGAGTAATTATAACACTATATTGCGAAAATATATGATTAATATTATAATATTATTATTATTATTATATACGCACGCAGAACCATCTTGCAGACTGCGGCCAGTAATAATAGTACTTATGATATAATAATAATAATAATATTATATTATTACCTACTGCGCCACAAATGTAAATAATATCTAATATTTTTTTTTATATTTTAGTTAACAATAATTGTACTAACAATTTAATTAGTATAACAAATGAAAATACTGATGTGGAATTATCTGAGACTTGTGATGATACTGAGTCAGGCATATTTGATAAACCAAGTAATTTAAAATTTTCAAAATTATTAAAATTTAAAAATTTAAACTATAATGAATAAATAAATTATAATACAGTGGACGTCATTTATAATACTTGTGGATATAAGGTTCAATCGTTTAAACTCAAGATCGTTTGGAACGGTTCGGACATATCCAAATACATTATAAAAAAAAAATCAGTTATAAGACTCACCACTTCGTTTATAAGACTCAAATTTTGTAAAAAAAATGTTGATTAAAAATAAACATTTTTGGTTAAAATTTAAAAAAAAATTTGTTTCCAAAAACAACATATTTTTGTTGATTATTCTGGTTTCGATTCATGCATTATAATACATGTATAAATAATGTATGTGTATGTACAATTTTTAATCATAATTTTTTCATTTATTCACTAATAAGTGTATAAAATGTGTAATATGTATGTATTAAAGTAGTTCAAAATAAAAGCTAGATATGTAATAAAATAAAATTCATAAGTATTTTGTGTTTTTTTTCACTTCGCCTATAAGATTCATTCGGTTATAAGACTCAATTTTTACTGGTCCCAAAATGAGTTTTATAAGCAGCGTCTACTGTAATTACATCCATTTTAATTAATATTAATTGTATAAAGATATACTTTTTAAATAGTTCAATAATTTTGATATTCATTACCTTAAAATTTGTGTAGTACATTCTGTTTTATTTATAGGTTTAGATTTGACAAATGATTATTCAACTGACCAAGAACATTTTAAAGAATTTGATATCGTAAAATCTGATTTGAAAGGAAGTATTCTATTACATGGACCATGATAATCAACCAACATACAATTTCCATACAACACTGATAGAAAAGGTATCCTTATACGTTTTTCAGCACAGTTTCATTGTAAAACTGCAAATACAAAATTGTGCATACCCAGAATATGATTATGCTATTCAATCATTTTAGATTGTGCATATTGTGAAATATATTGGCTTTTCATTGATAGGCAAAATAGCAATTTTAAAATAAATTGCATATTAGGAATTAATGATTAGCACTATATTGGAAAAAATATTAAAACACATGAAATTTCTCAACAACACATTCAAGCGACAGAAGTTTGAGTACATTGGTTAAAAAATGAAACTATGACAAACCTATGGAAGATAAAATTATTAAAGAAACTAGTTTTTGGAGAAGTGTTTTTATAAGTTTAGTCAAAATTATTTAATTTTTAACTTCAGAAAATACTGCCTTTTGAGGAAATGAATACAGTAAAACTAAAATAAATAATACAGAAGAAAATTTTGTCAGGACTGTAAGGCTAATGGCAGATTTTGATCCTGTTTTAAATAAAGAATAATTAAGTATTAATATATATTAATTAATTAATTAATTAAATTGAATAATGATAATAATAAAATAAAACACCAGAGTTGGAAAATTTAAAATGAATTAATTCATTTATTATCCTCAGAAGTATTTAGTATATTAGCAAACGAAGTTAAAAGATCTAAATATTATTCAATAATAGTAGATTCTACACAAAATATAACAAAAATTGATCAATTGAGTGTTATATTGTGTTATGTTGGTGAAATAGGGAAAGAGAAATCATATAGATCAACTATTAGTACCCACAGTTTACACGACATGACTAATGACAATGGCGCAAAACTTGTGGATCTGGCCATAGGAAAAGATCTTAAAGTCAAGAGTACAATGTTCCCACATAAGAACATACATAAAGGGACGTGGATGTCACCTGATGGTAGGCACGTAAACCAAATAGACCATATATTAATAAATGAGAGATTTGCCAATAACATAACGGATGTAAGAACATACAGAGGAGCTGACTGCGACTTCGACCATTTCCTAGTAGCTAGTAACCTTAGGGTTAAGCTAAAAAAAATGAGTAGGAATATGAGACCGGAAATTGTCAGGTATGATGTAGAGAAACTCGGGGATAGTAGAAAAGTTAGAGAATTTCAAGAGAACATACAGAAAATGGCGCGAGAATTTAACTCAAACCCCGAAACAGTAGATGAGCAATGGAAAATAATTAAACATACCCTTGGAAATGTGTAGGAGAAAGTTGTAGGGAAAGCCCATAGAACGAAGAAACCCTGGTTTAATGTTATATGCCAAGAAGCCCTGAAAAGAAGGAAAATAGCAAGAGAAAGATGGTTAAATGATGCTAGCAACCAGGAAAAAGAAAGAATCTTTCGAGTTAAAAGGAAAGAAGCCCATAATATTTTAACATGTGAAAAGAGAAAGTATGTTCAAATGTAATAAGGGAGGCAGAACAAGATTACAGATCACACAATACACGGCAGCTATATCACAAGGTAAATAGCTTTAAAGGCGGATATAGAAGACAAGAAAAATTCCTGAAAAAAGACGACGGAAGCCTAGTGACGCACCAGGAAAAAATAATGGAGAAATGGACAGAGTACATTGAAAAGCTACTCAATTGTAAAGTACCAGTTGATACATTTACATATAGACACAACGAACCCAATGATGATCCCTGCCTACCCCTATCAAAGGAAGAAATCGAACAACAGATCAAAAAGCTCAAAAACCACAAGTCACACGGGGAAGATGACCTTCAAGGGGAAATTCTAAAGCATGCGGACAGCTCCACGATAGAGAGTATATACTTGTTGATAAAAGAAGTGTGGGAGATGGAAATTTTACCGACGGATTGGGGAGTAGCATACATATGCCCAATACACAAAAAAGGCGACAAGCAAGTCTGTAGTAACTATAGAGGAATAGCGTTGCTAGATACAACATATAAGGTATTATCATATTGCATCCTGGATAGAATCAAACCTCTGACCGAACAAGTGGTGGGGGACTATCAATGTGGATTCAGACAAAATAGGTCAACGACAAACCAGATATTTATAATCAGGCAGTTACTCCAGAAAAGTTGGGAATATAATGAGGAGCTCCATGCTCTCCTCGTTGATTTTCAAAAAGCGTATGACAGTATAGATAGAACTAGCATAACCAAAATTTTGAAACATTTTCATTTCCCAAAGAGAATAGTACATTTAGTTGAAGCTAGTATAAGACAGACTAAAGTCAAAGTCAAAGTAGGAAACGCTACATCGAGAATAGTGGAGGTAAGAACCGGACTTAGACAGGGCCTTGTCACCAGTACTTTTTAATTTAGTATTAGAGAAGGTGATCCGAGAAATAAATATTGGAAGAGATGAAGGAGTAAGAATGGATAGCACTTGCTTTAGTCTACTCGCCTATGCGGACGATATAGTCTTGCTAGGAGAAGAGGAACAAAAAGTGGTAGATTTATGCGGCAGGTTAATAGAATCAGCAAAGAAGGTAAGGCTACATCTCAACATAGAAAAAACGTAGTACATGAAAGTTAGTAGGGAACTAAATAACCTTCAGGAAAGCGAAACCATAACAGTTGGTCAGTACGAGTTCAAAAAAGTGGAAGATTTCAAATACCTGGGCACGATTGTAACGCAGAAGAATGAATGTCAAATTGAAATTCAACAAAGAATAAAAATGTGGAATAAATGCTTTTATGCACTAGGCAAACTACTAAGCTCAAAAGTCCTGTCAAAAGAGGTTAAAACTCAGCTGTACTTGACAATCATATGACCAATAGTCATGTATGGCTCACAATGTTGGACGTTACGAAAGACTGAGGAGGATGGATTAGCGGTTTTTAAGAGGAAGGTACTTCGCAAAATATAGACCTATATATAATCAAGATTTTCAAGGATGGATAAAAAGGCATAATCAAGAACTGACGGAGTTTTTCAATAGACCAAATATTATAAACGATATCAAACGGAGAAAGTTGGAATGGGCAGGACACGCAGTTAGGAAGCAAATGGTTCAAAGCGTACTCCAAGAAAACCCAAAAAGAAAAAGACCACTGGGTAGACCAAGACTACGCTGGGAAGATGGAATTAAAAAAGATTTCTTAAGTGCTGGTGGAGTGGAATATGGTCGCATGGAGTGGAAGGAGGTAGCGGAGAACAGAGAAGAATGGGGAAAGATTTGTTCTATGTCAAAATGGTCTCAAAGGCTTTAAAAAAAAAAAAAATATTCGGAGAAGTGAGATGCTATATGTATTCAACAGAATGGCAAAAGAGAGGTCTACCACATATTCATATTCTGTTATGGCTTCAGCATCACATTACTCCGGATCAAATCGACAATGTTATTTGTGCTAAAATACCCGATCCCATACGTGACCCTCAGCTTCACGAAATTGTTAAATGTAATATGATTCATGGCCCTTGTGGCTGTTTTAATCGAAATTCACCATGTATGAAAGATAACGCGTGCAGTAAACATTACCCCAAGAATTTCATTAAGGAAACTCAAACTGGTGATGACGGTTATCCGAAGTACAAGAAACGTTCAACCAATGACGGTGGATTCTCCGTCAATATCAAAGGCCTAGATATAGATAATCGTTGGGTAATTCCTTATAATCCAGTACTGTTAAGAACATATAACGCTCACGTCAATGTGAAATATTGCAGCTCGGTGAAGTTTATAAAATATGTGTGCAAATACCTAAATAAGAGCTTCGACCAGGTTTCATTTGCCTTAGAAAATGAGAAAGACGAAATAAAAGCTTACGAAAGTGGACGATATATAGTTCATCAGAAGCCGTGTGGTGAATCCTCGAATTTCCAATTCACGAGCGTTTCCCTATCGTTGTCCACCTTGCTGTCCAATTAGAAAACGGACAAAGGATTTACTTTATTGAACAAAACTTACATGACAGAATGAATAGTCCTCCTACAACTACACTTCTCTCATTTTTTGATTTGTGTAAAGTGGATGACTTTGCAAAAAATTTGCTTTACCCAGAAGTACCTGCATATTACGTTTGGGATAAAAAAAAGTTCCAATGAAGGAAAAGAGAAGTAAACGTTGTTGGCTGGCCAGATATCTAAAGAGAGCACGCTCTGGGTAGAGTTTATACGGTTCATCCGAACAATACAGAATGTTATCACCTTCGTATGCTTCTTTATGAAATCCTGGGCCCAATTTCGTTTGAAGCTTTGAAAACTGTAAATAGTCAAGTACATCCCACTTTTAAATCCACGTGTAAGTCTCTAGGGTTACTTGAAGATGATGAGCATTTGTACGCAGCACTAGAAAAGGCAGTCCTTTGCCAATCTTCGCATATGATACGGGATCTATTTACGATTATATTAGTGTTCTGCCAAGTAACAGATCTCTTATGTCTGTAGGACAAATTCAAAGATTACTTATCTGAAGATTTTAAAATACGATTAGAACGACAGGATTTCGTGGGTGCAGAACACTTAGCGGACGTAGTGTTGAACAAATGCCTATCGGTAATAGAAGATACCGTGTTAACACATTAGGTGGTCGGCCTCTTAAAGAATATGGCTTACCTCAGCCAAGCAAATCTCAATAATTTGATAATAGAGAGTATCTCAAGGAAACAAGTTATAACTTAGTAGCCTTAGAAGACGCCGTAAGAAACAATAAAGAATCTCTGAATGATGAACAAAAGTTTGCTTACAATCAAATTATTACAAGTGTTAATAATAATGAGGGTCGAATATTCTTTTTAGATGTTCCAGGTGGAACTGGAAAAACTTTCTTAATCAATTTGATTTTAGCGAAAGTTAGAATTACTCGCGACATTGCCTTAGCTGTAGCATTTTCTGGAATCGCAGCTACACTGCTCGAGGGTGGTCGAACAGCCCATGCTACCTTCAAATTACCACTCGATCTAACAACTTCGGTTACTCCCTTTGTAATATATCAAAACAAAGTAATTTTGCGGAAGTTTTAAAAGATACAAAAATAATAGTGTGGGACGAAATTACAATGGCACATAAGGGTGGTGTTGAGGCTTTAAATAGATCTCTAAAGGATATAAGGGGAAATAAAAGGTTAATGGGTGGTGTAACGGTTTTACTGGCTGGAGACTTTAGGCAGACTCTACCAGTAGTACCAAAAGGGACTAGAACAGATGAAGTCAATTCATGTCTTAAAAGATCTACTTTATGGCCTCAGATTAATACACTTAAACTATCAAAAAATATGAGGGTATACTTGGGAGAGGAAATGTTTGCTGGTAGATTTGCAGATCTTTTACTTGAAATTGGCAATGGTGATTAACCATCGTTTGATGAAATGATAACTATCCCAGAAAATGTGTGCACAGTTGTAACTACGGTTCAGGATTTAATATCAAAAATTTATCCAGATATTGCTTATATTCATGATAAGCCTATGGAATGGTTGTGTGAACATGCTATACTCACTCCAAAAAATGACCAAGCAGTGGTAATATCATATAGCATTAAAATTTAAAAACAAATTTAATAATATTAAACAGTTAATTAAACAAAATAAAAATGTTAACGAAATAGGTTACCTACAATTAGATGAACAGTGGTTATTATATCTCGTTATAAAAGAGAATCATAATGATAAACCTAAGTATTCAAATATTTTTAGGACCTTAGAAAATACAAAACAATTTTGCAAAGAAAATAAAATAAAAAACTTAGCACTACCAAAAATATGTTCAGGCTTAAACAATAAAAAATGGAGTATCGTTTCTAATATGATCAAATTTATATTTTAAAATACATTTATAAAAATTAGAATAATATCATTACCTGAAGAAATTGATGACAATCATTTTAAAAACTATAAAAATCCTATTAAAAACAACGAAAATGACAATTCAGCGATTGAGAATAATGAATTAAAAGATAAATGTTTAAATAACACAATTAATAATGAACCAACAAATATTAATGAACATAATACCTGCACTTATGTAGATAAACATTACAATACAAGAGTATTATCAATAATAGTAGAATAAGAAGGTATCAAAAAATACGCAATAATAGACACCGGATCAAATATTTCATGCATAAATCTCTCTTTAATTAATAATATAGAACACATTAAAAATGAGGAAAAGGTTGTTATAACAGGAACAGATAATACTGAATTAGAACAGTTAGGCAAAACAAAATTAGTAGTTAAAATAAATAATAATACGTACTCTATTGATGCTTACGTAATCAAAGGACTAAACTGTAAAATATTACTAGGAAACGACTTCAACATTAAAAATAACTTAATCATCAATTTTAAGGATAAAAACTTGGAATTAAATAACAATGTCTTAATATCTATGGATGAACTATGAAATAAACATAACATACAAAACATTACTAATAATATAGGGATAGAATATAATATAACAAACATAAATGGTAAACAAAAATACATAGGGAAAATCGTGTCTAATTACAAAATTAATATACCACCAAAAAATAAAATAAATATGAAAAACTTTGACATAAACACAAATATACTAGATTCAAGTTACGTAATAGAACCAATTGAACGGTTAAGTAAAAACAAGTTTTTGACATTAGAATCTTCCATTGTTAATAATAAAGACGGATTAACCTTTAAAATTTTTCAAATCTTTACAGTAATATTCCCGAGGGAATGACAATAGCTGATATTATAAAAACAAACACTCCAAAAATAAAAAAAAGAATTAATAGAAATAAAAACAATATATACAACTAACCAGAAACAATATGACGACGAAATTAATGACGAAGTCACCGATAAGCAAGAAAAATTAATCAAAATATCCCAAGAATTAAATAATAAACAACGTAAAAAAGCTTTAAAACTTATTAACACCTATAAACATTTATTCACATCAGACCCATTGGATATAAATTGTGCTAATATAGAACCATGCGAAATTAAATTAAAAACAGATAAACCTATATTTCAACCATCATTTAGAGTTTTCCCGTCACAAAGAGAAAAAATAAAAACAATAATTGACCAAATGATAAACGCGGACATTATTGAACCAAGTAGAAGCAGTTACGCGGCACCTGTATTTCTAATTTCAAAAAAAGAAAAGGGTGAATACCAATTCTTAGTAGATTACAGAAAACTCAACAATGAAACTGTAGCTGATAAATACCCAATACCACGTTCACAAGACCTCTTTAGAAGTTTAGAAGGGGCTAAATATTACTTTACCGTGGACATGGCACAAGGTTATTTTCAAATTCCGATAAAACAAGAGGACCAAAATAAGACAGGATTTATTACGGACTTTGGATTATTTAATTTTAAAAGAATTCCACAAGGATTCAAAAATTCGACGCCAATTTTTCAAAGAATCATAAATAACGTTTTTAGCGATTATTTATATAAAACCATGATAACGTACCTTGATGATATGTGTTGTTTTGGAAACAGTTTTGAAAAAGCTTTAATTAGATTAGAAAAAAATTTTATTAGACTAGAAGAGACTGGTTTAAAACTAAAAACAAATAAATGCATATTTTTTTAATCAGAAATGAAATTACTTGGCCACACAATCTCTAACGTTGGACTAAAACCACTGGGGAAAAACATAGAAGCAATTGTCAAATTTCCAGTACCAAAAAAGATTAAAGATGTACGAGCTTTTATTGGGCTCACCAGTTATTACAGAAAATTTATAAAAAATTTCGCAAAAATTACTAACACACTAACAAATTTAACAAAGAAAGAAAAAAAATTTAATTGGGGAAACGAACAAGAAATAACATTTAACACTTTAAAAAGGGCAATAACAACTGTACCAGTCATGGCATATTTCAAAGACGGGTACCCTGTATTTGTTACCACAAATGCTTCATTAGAAGGACTATCCAAAATATTCGAACAGGAAGATAAAAACGGAAAGAGACATCCAATAGCTTACGCCTCTAGGAAATTAAAAGGGGTGAAAGAAACTTTACCGCTACAGAATTAGAAATGTCTGAAACATTACAATTCAAATGTAGTATTTGCTACTAATTACTTTAGAGAATACCTTATAGGAAGAAAAATAACAGTTTTTAGTGACCACTCAAGCCTACAATATTACCAAACTATGAAAAATCCATCTTCTTGAATCACTTAATTTATTTTCAAATTACTAGAATTTGACCTAGAAATAAAACATCGCCCAGGTTCTTGAAACACGGCAGCAGAATGTCTTTCTCCTTACCCCATTAACACATCAAAAGAAACAAGCATATTCAATGAAATAGATAATGACAAAATTAATGCTGACACTATGAAATTCGAAATTAATTTTGACACTATCAAACCTGAGACATTAAAAATATAACAATCAGAAGACGAATTTTGCAATGGTATAATTACATCATTATTGAGAGATTAAAAAATTTAATTCTACAAAAAATCAAGAAAATACTTAATAAAACAGGGACTAATATATTTTAAAAATTGGACACCCCACGGATTAAATAAGTTAGTTAGTGATACCTAAAAGTTTAACCAACACTATTCTAAAATCTTACCACGAATCAGTTTTTAGTGGAAACTTTGGAATTACTAAGACCTTAGCTAAATTAAAACAAAAATATTATTGGCCCACAATAATTAAAGATACCACAAATTTTATAAAAACTTGCATTTCTTGTCAAATGATAAAATATCCAACAGGCCTATAGTTTACTACAACAAATACCTTTAATTTTAGAAAAACCGTTACAAAAACTAATATTTTACTATTTAGAACTGTTATCTACTTCTAGAGGAAAAAAATACCTTATTGTAGCTACCTGTAACGCAACAAAAATGGATTTCGCAAAGGCGGTTGCAAATGCTAACGGAGTAGCAACAATAAGTTTTCTAATGGACTTAATTACATCCTACGGAGTACCTCAATACTTTTTTAGTGATAGGGGCACTCATTTCAAAAATAAAGAGGTAGACTATGCCTGTAAAAAATTAGGCATCACGAAAATTTTCTTTAGCGCTTATCACTCACAAACAAATGGCATGACCGAACTCATGAATAAAATTATTTGTAATAGTTTATCACATTACATAAACGAGAATCAAAAACACTGGTCATTATATTACAAAATGATTATTTTCGCTTATAACACAAGTTCGAAATTAAATGTAAGCCCATTTTATTTACTTCATGGTATAGAAGCAAATCAACCTTTAGATAATAAATTAACTAATGAAGACGAATTATTTGACTTCACTAAAGCTCTAAAGCAACTCCAAAAGATTAGAGACACGATACTCAAAATTGTCGAAAAAGAATAAGATATTCAAAAAAAAACAATATGACATAAATCATAAAAACATTAATTTCAACCCGAGACAGAAAGTTCTATTAAAATTCGATTTTAACGAAAAAGATAAATCAAAGAAATTAGCAAATAAATATAGAGGTCCCTTTACTATTATAGAAAAATTATTCGATGTAAATTACAAAGTAGAACTAACTTTAAAAGGAAAAAACCATAGATACCATACATGTGCAAAGAATAAAACCTTTCTGTGAAATAGAAGTATAAAACAATAGAAAAAAAAATTAAACATATTATACAGTTTTAACCCTTTAATAAATTATATATATATAACACATATTTTAATGCAGTATTTGGTTCTAGATGTTTTTTAAAATCCTCACAACAGCCGCGGTATTCATCAACGTTAACGCAGAAGAAAATTTAGCCGTTATTGTATCTCCGGAGCCTTTTTCGACGAGGTACCAGAGGCCATATTATACGACAAAAGCGTTCCTTTAATTTACACACAAGAATTGCAAGACGACGATCCAGATGACTCTTTGGAAAATATAACAAATAACGGGGGGTCGAAAACTTTTGCGAAAATAAATACACGAAATACTGCAAAATTGTTAACCAAACACTAGATATATTAACCGCCGTTAATAAAAACATAAGGGAAAGCTATACAAAAATATTAGATATAACTAATAAAGGTATATTAAAAAGTAGATCTAAAAGGGAAATTCAATTTTTTGAGAACTTATACCACTTTTTTTTTATAATTTCGCAACAGAAAAACAATTAAATACCTTTTATACCAATGAAGAAATGTTAGATCAGCAAATTAACAAATTTAAAAATGCTTTCGTATCAGATGATAAAGATCTAATAAACTTAACTACAGATCTTAATATATATACTAAAAATACTAAAAACAATATGAAATTATTAAGAGATAGTTTTACAAAATTTATAAATGAAGAAAAACAAATCAGGAAAATACAATTCAAGGTATCCAAGAAATTATGTACAATTTAATGTCAGTAATTTTAAAATTTACAAACCATGAAAAAGATACAAATATTCATTTACACTATAAACTACAAAAAATTCCATCAAGGTTCATAAAAACAAAAATTCTGTATAACGACTTGGAAAAGGGCAATCGAAAAAGACAGATACGAATTAACAATACTATTAGAAAATTTACCTACATATTATAACTTACCTATAACTGAATGTCAATTTTCAAAATCAAAAATTTTAATCAAAATAAAAATACCAATCCAGGAAAAATTGGCAAGATAGAAACTATACCAATATATTCCAATTCATTTTAAGTTTCATGACTCAATCTGCATTATATACTCGGAAAAAACATATATAGCGATAAACTCCATGAATGATAAACACAGGATAATATCTGGAATTGGTCTACAAAATTGTGACCCACCGATCACAGACCTATGTTATGTTTCAAAGTTTTCATCTGACATAACTCTTTCACCAAAATGCGTAGAAGCTATTTTTAAAAATAAAAAGTTAAATATAATAAATCAATACTGTTATTTTCAATGCATTAAACAACATGATGATGACTCTATAATAATAAAATAAATAGGAATAAACACATATACCATAACTAATCCACAACCTACCTTAAGTATAAAAAATAAATATTAAACATAACGAAAACAGAAAACCTTAAATTAAATTATAGTTACCCTGGATTAATAAAAATAACTTTTCCTTGTAACTACAAACTATTAAGAAATGATATCATTTTAATACCAAAAATGTACCCGTGTAAAACGAACAATTTAAATACATACTCAGTAAAAATGGTACTACCAGTATCGTAGACAAAAATTTAATCTTTAAAAATAAATCACGATAATAAAAAAGAAAATATGTTCTTTTCAAACTTGACCGAAATCTTAAATCAAAACTGGATTAAGGAAATCCCTAATTTTCACGTAACAAAACAAATACAAAATCCCGAAAAATATTTTAATGATATTATACGAAAAAAAATTCCACAACCACTTATAAACAAATTCCTAGGCGACATAATTTACATTACATGGTTAACTATGCTTACCATACTAATGGGATTTATAGGATACAAAATATACCCCACCATTATCAAAATAGACATGTTAACCATCCCCCTCCTATACCACAAAAATAATTATAAAATTAAATAAGACATTAAAATTAACATACCTTTTTCACCTTAATAAAACCTAATATTAGTTTAATAAAATAATCACAATGTAGGACCGATTACAAATGTGCAAAACATTATAATTACATAAAAAATAAACAATATGAGAGAGTACTTACTCAATAACAAATTTAAAATGATTAAAAACCAATATAAATGAATCCTAATATATCTTCATTCTAACAACACTAACTAAAAAACAAAAACACAAATTTAAATTTAAACAGTAAAATGTAAAAAAAGCTTCATATAATAAGTACTTATTTAAAAAAAAAAAAGCACAAATTTAAATGTGAAATTAAAATCTGAAGCAAATGCATACACAACAGGTCAAACAACACTACGTCAAATACTACTAAATAATTTACACTATCTACCACAAGAAACGGATTTAAACAACAGGATAAAACGAATTAAAGGGAATGAAACCACTAACTCAGCAAACAGCCTCCACAATTTTTGTTTTTTCTCTCTCTCTCTCTCTCTCTCTCTTCCATTTCTTTTTCTCCATAAAACACTTGTAATTTTTTTTCGTTATCCAACATCTTTTTATAAAATAATAATGTACACCTACTCCAATCTCGAAAACCGCTTGATTAACAAAAACCTAATATTCCTTATGTAAACACCGCAAACAAAAGTCAAAAAAAAAAAATACATCAAATTAATACTTGTAACACATTTCTAATGGCAGTCAACATAAAAAGATCAAATAAAGAAATTAAAAAATTGAAAAATTAATTCAATAAAGAAAATAGAATTGAATTTAAACAGACTAAAGAAGCAAGAACTCCCATTTAATATAAATAAACATAGAATAGAAATAAAAAAAAGAAAAAAATAGAATTCTAGACACAAAAATTATAGGTTTTGAGAAAATCATCAATTTTATCCTATCCCAAAACACTTCCTCTCCGGAATAAAATATATATATAATTTTATTATCAATATTTACTCTTCCACACTATAACCACTAAACAATATGTAAAACAACCAATGAAACAAACAGTACCTACCTATAAGCCGATATTGTGACCACCTATCTTTGCCAATAATTAACTAATTTCTATTGTAAAATATTGACCGCATACTATGTTCAAATATGTCAAATGTTTAAATTATTAGACTATATATATATACTATGTTACATGTTTACTCAAACATAGTTGGGTTAACAGATGACAAAAATGTATAATTTTTCTTTTATTGGATTTTGTATTATAATTGTATAAATTTCATTGCTTAGTTTTAGTTTTAAAATATGAGGACATATTTTTTTTTTTTTTAACATAGGGGAGTGTTGTATGAGCCAACGTGTTTTGGTGAAATACACAATTAAATTAAAATATAATAATAATAATAATACTATCAAATAGACAGTATTATATTTATAATATAAGTCAATGAAGCAAATGAGCTGAGATAGCAGTTTATAAATAATATTTAAGAACGTGAGCACCGCGGTAAAAGGGCAATACGGGTTTTCTATCGTATACTAGTGTGTGTAGAGTTTCACAGAGACCCATTTTTTATATGTTTGTTTGTTGAATATAATAAAATTCGTTTTCAATGCAGATTATTATATTATTATTGAGTAGCCACAACACGTTACTTTTACTCCGAGTCTGATCTGTAACCGATTGATTTATGGTCTTTGAAGGCGAGGTCTAAAAAGTGAAGTGGTCATACCGAAATTTTGAGAACAATTCTGTAACCGGTTGATTCATGGTCATTTGAGTTCTCAAAATTAGGTAGAAGTGTACCATCGAAAGATAGGTATAGTATTATTATTATTATATTTTAATTTAATTGTGTATTTCACAAAAACACGTTGGCTCATACAACATTATGTTTGTGAAAACGAGTATTGGGTCCTTTTCATGAAGTCTCTAAACTTTTGCAGAAGCAAGATATTGACCTCTATAAAGTATTAGATAGATTAATTAATGCATATACTTGTATGCAGCAACTAAGCAATGACTATTGTAGTGTAGTTGAAAATGCAAGCAGCCTGGCAATTAAATGGAGTATTTCAACTGATGAAAAAAAGGCTTGCCAAAAAAAAGCAAGATTATTTTTTAATGAAGTAGATGGTAATTTTTTTATTTAATTTATTTGACATTACCAATAACGATTATATCAATAGAAAGGTCATTTCAAAACTCAAGATAATAAAAAACTATTTAAAGAACTCAATTGGGCGACTGTCCAATAATTTAATTTTAAGTATTGAACAGCGTCATACAACAGAAATTGATTGGGGAAAAATATTAATAAATTTTTCAAATATGGAAGCAAGAAAGGTGAAATATTAAGTATCAATTAATGTATTGTTGAGTATATTAAAATAAATTATATATAGGCCTACGTGTGTATCAATACAGATATTAATTCCATAGAAACATAGAATACAATAGTTATATAAAATAATAATCATTCATCATATCTTTTAATTTTACCAAAAAATTGTCTATAATAACTTATTTATTTATTTTGTATGTTGTTGTGCCATTTATGTTTATTGTTTACTCCATCAATATTACATAATTATAAGTCATAATCAGGGCTCGAGACTTATAGCACTAAAAAATCATGAAATATGCGCTATTATATGCACTGAAAAAATGTAAAATATGCGCTATAATATGCACTAAAAATATGAAAATATG
>JACXSJ010003414.1:0-24425 GCA_014851325.1 Pentalonia nigronervosa | reverse complement strand
TTCTCTACTTGAAAACGGAAGATTATCAAAATGTCGACTTGTAATTTATATATACATAAAATTTTAATTAAATATAACATTGAGCATTTATGTAACTCTTTTAGTTCAATTTTTACGTACTTTAAACATGAGCATACGCATCGTAAACGTAAATATTAAAATTTCTTTCGATGATTATTGATGTCTATATAAATATTAATTACGTATACACCAAATAGACAATATGTATTCTTATTTTAGATATTTGTGCTATAATTACTGGGCATGGTCTAATTGCATTCCTGCGTATCACGCAACAATTATATTCCCTAAATCGTATAGGTATATCTTTTATTGACATTCAAACAACGAAAAACTTACTCATGTCATACTTCAATATTAGTACATAATAATTTCGCAATAAATAATAATAATTAAGTGCACGTATGTTATCTATTTCCCGATGGTCATTTCACGAAAAATCACGGATATAGAGAGTGTAAATAAATAACAAAAATTGCACTTAAAACGGTTAATCAATAGTTTCCATTTCACGAATTGGATGCGAAAAACTTACTCATGCTATACTTCAATATTCGAGTATAATAATTTCGTTATAAATAATAATTAGGTACTAGTGTTATTTTTTTCCGGATGGCCATTTCACGAAAAGTCACCGATACGGGAAGTGTAAATTAATAATAAAAATTACGTTTAATATGAATTAACGGTTTCCATCTCACGAATTGGATACAATAAATGTATACCCAATTACATGAAAATAAAAACGTCTCGATTGTCGTGATCAAAGTATATAATATATATAATGGATATCCTTTTTATGAAAAGTTCGATCATACTATGTTTATGTGACATACATGAACTATAATGTAGATAAGTATAAAATACTATATATGAAGTGCTTCTTTTAATACACTGGCAGACAGGCGTAAAAAACATTTCGTTTCATGTTTTGTATACCTTAAAATGCAACCTTTTCATCGCCGTTGCTATATAGCAGTCAAGTTAATCTAAATTTTGCTGTACACATTTCGAATTAATTTAATTAGAGTTACAACATTTCATATATATTTATTATCATAACACTATTATAATATATGGGACATCAGACCAATGGCAACATTTCAACTTTTAATAGAAGGGGCAAAATTTTGACCAGCCCGTATAACTTAACAAAAAAAAAAAAACAGAACGCATCGCTCCCAAATTAACTTCCACTTGGGTTTTTATACAATTCCCATCTTACCTAACTTTATAAGCGTATAGGGCAAAAGTAGCCTCACTTAATAGGTAACAAATAAGACGCGGAGGAGTTAAACAATTATGGTTATTACACCTCAATGATGTCATTTTATATTTTTCAAGAGTTGTTAAACTTTGTAAATTACAACATGAAACACAACTGCTAGACCTTATTGAAAAATCGAAAAATTTAAATAAATACCTTTTGTTATAGAAGTTTTTTAGAAACCATGGATAAATTTAAGAGTGATAATTTTGTTTTTAGAAATTTTAGATTATAATATTCACGTTTATATATTTGAGGTAAAAACTATAAATACCTATTAATTATTATCTTGCTAAAAGTGTTTGGTCTTACACAATAATTATATTTCCTCAAAATTATAAAAATTATAATCATGTTATTTCACTCAAATGACGCCACTGCATCAGACGACCCGAGAAAAATCGATGAGCATTGCGTACTGCAGTTGTAATTGAAAATCGCAACGAGAAAAAAGGAATTAACAAATATGAATTTGTATAAATAGAATGATAAACAAATTGCTCAATATGCTTCTTAATATGGGCAATATTACTATTTACTCTTGCACGAGAAACCGTTCAAATCATTACTGCATTTACAGTAGGTGTTGTCACATAATATGAATGTTTTTAGAGTACTTAACTGCTATCGCCATTGCAGTTATACTTTAAATTGCAAATGTAAAACAATAAAAAAAAAAAAAAAACTACAACAACAATAAAATAGGTAGACTGTCTAGCAACGTGTTTTAAAGGTAAACACTAATTTTAACAAAAAGTATTAACGATTTGTAAAATATATTTTTTTCAGATAGGTAACCACTTAATTTATAATCATTGCAAAACACGTCTAAAAGGAAAATTGTGTTTGTTTTTACTATTATTTGTGTAATTTACTTTTTTAGATTGCCGGCGTACGTTTTGTTTTAATATTTCAAAGTAAAATATTTTTCCAACAATAAAATATAAAAATTAAATTTTGAACCATCAGTTATACTCATCAGGTTATAAATAGTATTTAATGTTTTGGCGAACAAAGTAGTGAACCAACATTTTGCGCAGTAGATGCCCCTGAGCAACTTCACTCCGTTCTTTTAAACTTTCAGTACTTATAAAACAAATACTCTTTTAAAATTCTACTTTGATATATCAGATAAACATTCCGTCTTGAAACATGAGTATTCCTTTACAGGCATTCAAACAAGTATAAATAATTTGTTTTCAAAAACATTGTTGTTTAATGAAAAATATTTTATAAAGCGTTAATACTTTTCGAGGTGATGAGTGATGATAATTACTCATAAAGGAATCGCACGGTAAAGTACTGTTCTGCACAGGCATATTCTGAAGTTTTGAAATATTTATCGATATCAAACAAAATGTATTTATATTAAAAACAATTTAATTAAAACGTGCATCAAATCAACGTAAATAACGTTATTGCTTTTAATATTAAACATTATTAATTAAAAATATTCTGGAAAGTTAAGACTGTTAACAAATAAAAGGATCTAAATTCGAAGAGATAAAACATTATATAATTATAACGCAATTTAATCCCTCTATTGTATTTTTATTCGGAAAAATAAAGAGATCGTTTTTTTAAGACTTTTTCAAACTGATTAAATATTTTTCTAATATTTCACGAGTCATATAGTAATGGTGTTGGATGTATGTTGGAGGTTGTTGGTCGAAATATTTTCTTGTTTTCTAATATCATCGCGATCTTGAAATTGGATTATAATAGGCACGTCAAGGTGAGCTATGTAATACATTTTTTCATTGCATACCTAGCTGGTTTTTCGTTTTATTTTTCCTTATTATATAATTTATGCGTCGAAAATACCCGAGATTAGCATTCGGGGTCATTAGGCAGTTATTTTATCGAATTGTATTGATTTAAAAAAAATAATAATATTTTCTAAAATTTCTTCGATGCATATTATCGTTAAACTTTGTGCCGACGTTTCGGCTAATGTTTGGTTTTTGATTTATTTTCATGTTTTTACGGTTATAATGAAAATAATAAAACACAACGATTGTTCTCTAAACAGACTACGATCAGTACAAATATAACTGACAGATTTCACTCTGGCGCCTCACGATTCGACATTTTCGTTCGTTTTTCTATGGGTTATGAACTATTAAATGTTTATAAATATATTCCTAAATATTGAGAAAAATATAAATTTAACAATATGTACTAGATATCTTAAATATTAATTTATACTCGATTGAATTGTCAAAGTAACAAAGAAATAAAATATCTCATTTGTATAACATTTTAAATTTAAGTAGACACATTATACAGATATTTATATAGTCATTTCGTAACCAGCTAATAACGCTTAAATACGTCCTTTTATAATGTTTTTAATAGTTTTGTTTCTTCTATAAATATTGACTATTTTTATGTAATAAATGATGACATACAATATTATATAAATTATATTTGAAAATATTATCGAATACAATGCTTCTGTAATAGAAAATATAAATCAAATTAAATTATTAATTTTCGATCGTGTTGAAACTCGTAGATAAGTTAATTTCCCACACAATTATTTTGTCTGACAGTTGTTTTCTCTGTAAAATCCTTCGGATGCTGTATTTTCTTGGAACGATAATGTTATGTCTTATTATATCTGTCAAATTTTTTAACAATACGAGTTGGCCCAAAGATGTTCACTTAAAAAATATAGACCGAGTTGGAATCAATGCACGAACAGTTTAAAACCAATAACAAATCGTTCTGATATCAAAACAAAATATTCGACAATAATATACCTATCCTAACCCCGTAAGCCAAACTGGTTAAAACTATAATAATAAATCAGTCGTGCAATTCGTAAAAAGATGTTTTTTCTTAGCACAACTTAATGTTTTGTTCTTAAAATTAACTATATTATACACTTACTTTGTCGTGCATATTTCGGATAATTTGGGATCTAAATTTTCTGCAATCAAAATCGCGTCCTGCCAACTGATCGGTGATTTGTACACTTTCTCGTCCACGTAAACTCTGTTACAATTGCAATAGGTCGTCGACACGTGTAAAAATGCCTGCAGCAAAAATACATTATGCAATTTGTATTAATCGTATTGTGGAATAATTTCAACAATGTATGGTAAATGTTGGGAAATCGTGTAGGTACAGTTATGGCTTAATGGAAGTAGATAGGTACGCCGCGGTTGCGAATTATGAATTTCAACAATAATAATATATCAATTTATTATGCCGATAAACGTACGTACATCTACGATAGTTACTAGTCGAATATATTGTAAGTACCTAATTTAGTGGTGCCCAACTACAAAAAAATCACTATGGCGAATATCAAATTTTAATAATACCACATACCCACCTACCGCAATAATTGTTTATTACAAAATAAATAAGTGTTAAATTCGCTAATCCTGAGTAACCCACCCACCCACCCACCCACCCACCACATAATTCACTATGGCAGTCACCATACTTGGGTATAGGGATCGGGACCTATACCCAAAGGTGGTCATTAACTGGATAAAAACATAAAGCTGCTTTTTAAACTTTTAAACTTAACTAGTTAGTTCATTGTCTACTTGAGAACTTAACGAGTTTAAATCACTGTTAAAATAACTCGGTTTTTTTAGGTTGACTTAAAAATAATCTATCGAGTTAAAATTAAAAATGTTTTTAACTTTGGTTTTAGACCTTAATACAATTATTATAATATAAAAGGTTTAAATAAAAATAATCTAATACCATAACAATTCGATTTCGCTTTGATTATGTCTCTTTAATTTGGCGTACTAACAATATCATCCAAAGTCATAGTCATAATCGTAGGATAACTTTCTAAGATATTTATCATTTAAGTTCCACAATCCGAGTACGATACTATTCGTCATCTCTTTAAAATATTGCCCCTAAATAGAAGATTTAATATTTTGTCCATATAACTTTAAATTTAGTGAGGTAAATGCATTGTCTATTTAACGACTAACTTGACAACATTGTCACTTAATTTAACTGAACTTGAGTTAATTATTTCCGTTAACTTGTTCACATTTGGGTACCTATATCTATATGATAATAATATAGTCAATGGCTAAACAAACCACCTATAGAGCTCAGTGAGTATCTCAATAAAGTCTTGTCTTTGATTGACCTCTTCAAATTTTTATTTAAACGCTAACACTTGTGTGAGATATAAAAATGATATAATAGTGTTGTAGGTAGTGTGTTTTATAAATTGCAGTTTTTGAACAATAAATTATTCTTTTTACTAATTGGCCTTGATAAGTCCTACAATGTATATTTTATAAAAAAATAATAGTATACCGATAAATTCCTAATAAATAATAATATTATTATTATTTTCGTAATTTGACATTTTACACAAATTGTGTTATAATGCGTACATTCTACTTTACCTATACATTAATACTGTACATTTCGAAAATATCAAATCGAAAATATTTGAATACGCTTATTAACTGTTGCATAACTCACTTGATATTACTTCACTTTTTAATCTATATAAACATGATAAGGATCAGATTTAAAAATTAGCTATCACAACTCTTCGAATATCCAACAAGAAAAATTAAAAAATCAGATTCCAGAAAAACTATTACAGTTAAAAATAAAAAAAATTTTTGTCAAACACGGTGCGGGACAATTCTTAATATTTTTGTCATTCGAAAGGTTCATATTATTAGTATACAATTATTAAACCCAATATGGTAGGTAATCATATACAGAGTGATTTACCAAGCATGTTCACAACTATATTTTCATTTAGCAATGAATTTATTTAAATTCTGATTTTTGGAATTTTTAAATAAACTTAAAGGCCATATTGTTTTAAAATGTTTAAGATTTTTCGTATTACTTAAGAAGTGCCCTGTGATGAAACAAACTTTTATTCCTTTCAAAAGAGAATGTTTCTTTTTTAATAAAAATGTTTTATTGGAAAATGTTGACTCACATACTTAGTTAAAAATTTGAACGTGTAGTTTCTCAGAAAGTTATTAAAATGTTGATGTAATGGATAATAGTACTTAAAAATGCTAAAATAAAAAATATAATATGTAATATCATATTTATTATACTTGGACTATTTTTACAAATTGATAAATGATAATAGATTTGGTTCTCATAAGAAAGTCTAAATAGCAAATTCAGTCCAATTGTTGGGCCGGTTGTTGGTGATAAAATAATCTAACTATATTTTTCTAATTTTGAGGAAATATAATACTGTGTAAGTACTATAAAATTATTGCCACAACAATAATTAATATTTATAGTTTTATAATTCACATGTATAGACGCTGATACTATAGAAATTATAAAACCAAATGATCTTAAATGTAACAATAATTTTGAAAAAACATCTATAATAAAAGGTTTTGGAATTTTTTTGTTTTTTTAATTACGTTTTAGCAGTTGAACATTGTAATTTATTACTTAAAATAACGCCACTGAGGTAGCAGATTTTATAACTATTTAGTTCCTCCATGTATTTTTTTTACCACAAATTAGGCTATTTTTGCATCAGACACGTATAAAGTTATGTAAGACAGGTATTGAGATAAAATTGTAAATGGAAATTAGTTTGCGAGCTAAGCGAACTGTTTTTTTCTTTTAGTGATGCAGTTTTATTAGGCTTGTCAGAACGTTTGCCCCTTTTATCAAATACTGAAATGACACCACTGTGCAAAATGCATTGTGTTTTGGATACTCTAGGACAATGCATTCTAAGTACATTTGGTTTATTTCATGTAACAGATACTTCAAGGGTGAAACATTTATTTAGTATTCTTTTAATTTGATGTTTTTTGAATTTTTCAAAGCGAAGTCTTATCGGAATTCAAAAAATATATCAACTAATTATTGGTAAATATTGGAGATATATCGTGATCGCATTTACTTCTAGAAGGTACTTATAATATACTGTTTATTTATTGTGCGTGTCGAAGTTTGGTAAATTAAGTTTTTGTATTACTATTAAAATAATTAAGATAATATGTTAAAATACCCGAAAATTTAACCAACAATTGCGTAATTGCGTGCCTATAAAAAAAATGTCATTTTTTTAGGACATAATTGCGTTAAAAATCATTTCTTAAGGCATTTTTTGTTCAGGTCCTAGTTCTAAATTATTATTAGTGTTTCAAGTTTGAAATATTTCATGTGTAATATTAAAATATAAACTATACGGTAGAATATTTTACAAAAACGTGAAATATTGGATCTTTATTAATTATTTCACTATTTGGCCCTGCTGCCTAACAAATATCTATCGCTAATTTAGGAGATATTTAGATTTCAGTAGGTATACTGAAATATTGTAAGTAATAATAATGTGATTACTGTTATAATTTTATAACGTGCAATCACTACATATTAAATTAATTTAACTAACTTTCAGGTCACTGAACAATGAAGCGTTAATAGTGCAATAAAGATATATATTATCTAAATACCTAATTATATAAGTACATTGAATTTTTTTCTTAATATAAATTATTAAAATTTAAAATTGGCAAACACAGTGCCCGAAATTATTGAGTATTTTGGGATGTAGAAGAAACAAATAATAATAAAACAGTCTTCAAAAAGTGTGCAACTTTTGCATCTGGAATACAGTAAAAAATACCACCAGTCAAAAAATGACTAATATGAGTGAAATAGATGACTAAGTAGAAATTTAATGAGTTTATGAGTTTAGTAAATACAAAAAAAGCTAAATAATATTTTATTCAATGACTATATTTCCAATAAACTATTACATTTTTAAAGACAAATTACTCCCTGATAATATAAAATAATGTCAACGTTATTTTTTATTTTTAAAAATACTTATCACAGTTTTATATAATTAATATATGAGCTAGATTTAATAAAATATTTAACACATACAATGTTGTGTTATTTGAGTGAATTTATATGTATGGCTATCGATAGTAATTATATTGATATTATTATTATTATAATTTAATCTTTTAGTGTATTTTGGATTTTGGTATGCATAAAAAGAAATTGTAACTTCCAATTGTCATAATGTCATAATGTCAAAGGTTATCTTTTCTCGAATAAAAAAAATATATAATATTTTCATTATAGTAATGATAGTGAACATAGTAATGAGAATTGATTGTAGAATTGGGGATTGTAAACGGTCAGTTATTTTAATCAAATTTTACCAATCATATTAATGGACTTGGCAATGTGATTAAACTTTTGAAAAGTAATTGAATAAAAATGTTATATATAATAATATTGATATGTATTATGTATATTTAAGGCCGATGGTGAGACTTTTCTAAGTTTCATTTTTCAACTCCTATACATTTTGAATTTATAAAATTTGAAATATTATTGGTAATTTGAAATTTAAATTAATAATCTTAAAACAATATGATCTGGTCTATCTCAATTAGACATATTAACGAATTTAAATCAGCTTTCAGAAGTCTCATCGCAGGTACATCGGTAAGATTGACAAAAAGTGCATATAAATTATGAGCAAACATTATTTAATGCTCACGCCACTAACTATTCATACAATATAATTTTCAAGACCTGCGTGCACGAACTAAGAAAATTAATTATTTGCTATCCACTTAAGTCTTAAATGATTAATAATCAGAGGGACCATAACATTAAATGCCTTATTTGATGATTCTATTTTTTTCTCAGTGATTTCATAAGAGCATAACTTAAAAGTGCAACTTATAATAACCTAACATTTATAAAAGTAATAAAATACGTTAAAAAGCGTACTAGAATTTTAGTTGTAACTTATAACACGCTCAAACAGTAGAATCAGGTTTTGCAAACATTATAACAACGTTATATATATAACAAAAAATCGATTGAAATTTGTAAACGTAATTAAACAAAAAAAAAAAAAAAACAGAAAACAAAAATGTAATAATATATATACAAAAAAACGTAATATATAGAATATCATTAAACGAAAAATATCACAAAACGAAAGAAATTATTTAAAATTTACAATATCGGTTTCGTAGAAATATTTATTCCATGCGATTTATTTATTTATCATACAAATCAACCTAAGAATTTATTATATTCCATACCAAGCCATTCCCCACATTAGATATTATTTTTCAAAACAAACGCAAAAAATGTATAACGTTCAAATTGTAAATAATGTAAAACGAATTTTTTTTTTTTTTAATTCAAACCCCGAGTACGATAAATATCCGAGCGGAAAACTTTTTTGACGGACATGGCCAGAACAAGGTGAATGAACCATAAAAAAAATACTTCCTGGCCAAGACTGGGTATATTGATCAGATTTCGTGTTGGAGTAGGACGATCAAGAGAAAATATGCGCAAACGGAGACCAAAACATCACTTGTAAATGTGGACTAGAGCAAACCATGTAACATTTACTTGTATGCCTCAGCAGGACCAAAGCCCATGTACGCAAGACGGATCTGATGACAAGCGACTTGCAGAAGACACTGCAACATACTGGGCAAAAGAAAATATACAACATTTTCAATTATAAATCTTAAAAATGGATTTGAAAATATCCAACAATATATGTGTTGCATTTCGTTCAACTGTTCGTTCTAGTTTTGGAGTACGCTCGTTCCAGTAAAAGCGTAACGTATACAACGCTCAAGAGATTTATATATAGATACGCCGCACGTCGTGACCACGTCCATTGCCTATGCCAGTGGTCTTCAACCGGTGGATCGCGACCCAATTTTGGGTCACGTAAGCTTTATAAATGGGTCGAAACAAGTCAAAAGTTTTTTTTTTTTTTTTTATCACATTAATATTACCAATAATAAAAATAAAACACTTACTACATGGATCAAAATTTGTATTTATTCAGTTATAATTATAACAGTGTATTTACAAAGGTATATTTAGCTATTTATATTTTTCCTGTTGTGGGTCGCGAACATTTTTTTAAAAAAAAAAGGTCGGTTACGAATCAAAAAAGTCGAAGACCACTGGTCCATGCGACGGGGTCCGCGCGTCGTGATCGTTGGAAAGGTACATTATTATTTCACGGACGGTCGTTTGGAACGTCTCGTGTCGACGCCGCAGTTGACAGTCATGTAAATCGCTGCCATCAATGCGTTTCTAATGCACTATAGTGCATAATATAATATATACTATATATTTTATAATACGCGGCGCGCCCACTCTTAGCTCACAAGTAGCAACCTATTTATTGATTAGAGCTCTCCTGTTTGCTTGAATATTTTAACCAATACATAAAGCGTGCAAGCTATTATACAACATAACTGGATTTATATTTCTAATCAAATTACCTTTTAAAATACCTACATGTAAAATAATGAAACCATTACGATTGAGAAGATTTTTTTTAGTAAATGTGTTGCGTCTTATACGTTTTAACTCACGGGTGATTATAGTACGATAGTTTAATCTCTTATATACGTATTAGTATCGTTATAAATATTTTTGATAAGTAAATATTGATATATTTATTTTTAATTACATAACATATTATATGAAAGGAATTGTTGTACATAATATCTATTAAATGAGAACTTGACGGAATTAATCATATTATTTAATCAATATTACAATTATTTGCGGAGTGTAAAAAAACAATCTATATAAACTAAACACGGTCACATAATGTTATATTAAAAGAAAAAGACGGCGCATCGTACTTATATATTATCAATATAAACTACATATTATTTGTAACAAAAATAAAAATAATAAATTTCAAACAGTTTTTGAATAAGAAAACTATATATAGTTATAACTTATAAGTTATCAATCTAGTATTTCGCGTAAAATGTTCAGAATAAATTCAAACATATTAATAACTCGATTCATTAAAATATTTAAACATTTTTTTTTTTTTTACACTAATGAAAAAAAAAAATTGGGAAAGTGAGTACATCTGCTGTAGTATGTATCGAGTGAATCACTAAAATGAATGTCTTCCATTTGAATTCAATGATAAAAAATCATTGTACTATACGAAAAACCATTCTGAGCGAAGATGGTCGGTCAGCCTATATTATTAGATATATTTTATGATATTACTGCTATTAGAGTAATTTGATTTAATATTGATAAAAAAGCTAATTAAATTAATTATTGATAAAAACATTAAATTTGAAAATTTATTTTTGTGTACTGTATTTCTATAATCTATATAACATACTATAAAAGTTTCAAGTACACACCCAAGAATAATATTTTTAAATTACAACGAAATTATAACTATAAATCTATATAACATTATACAAGCCAATTGTCTTATTATAGAGGCTTTAATTTGAAAAAAAAGAAAAAACCTATATAACATGATTATATTCTTTAATTAAATATCTAATTTTATAATATAATTGAAATTGTCTATATAAAAAAAAAAAAACAAAGTAATTATATTTTTTAGATTTTTTGGTTACGATATTAACTATATACCAAAAACACTGTTCCTAATTTTCAATTCTTAACTATAAAAATTGAACATTTTATACATATTTATCTACAAAATAATTTGTAAATGTTCGATATATCGATGAATTTTGGTCTAAATTTGAACTTTAGATGCTTATAAAAACTATTATGGATTTACGTTTAATTATTTTTTTAATTTTTACTTACATGTAATGATAAACCTTGTATTAAATTTTCAAGTTTTTTAACCAATTGAAAACATGTTTATCGACAGTAATAAAAAAAAAAATTTAAAAATCCGAAAATGTATTATTACTATAAATAGCTAAAAAATGTCAAAATGTTTTAAAAATTGTATGATATATATGTTACAATAAAAATTAAAATTAATTTTGTTAAAAATTTGCTTTGCGAAAAAATACCCGTTTATCCTTAATTTTGTTTTTCCCGACGTTTAAAAACTAATGAGAATTTTTTACTTTTGAACAACTAGATTCACTTTCCTATCGGAAAAGATGCTGATGAAGAAAATCAGAGCACTTTTACTGCACTAAAACGTGATGATAGACACATAAAAAAAAAAACACGACATTTTAAAATTAGTACATTTTTTACTCCGCTCAGAATCTATAATTTCTTTAGCCTATTTAAACAGCTCAAAAAGAATCGAACAGTTTTGAAAATTGTATTGTATATAAAAAATACATTCCGTGAATATTGCATATATCTATGGATATTAACTTATTTTATTTTGTGTTTCAAAATCGATTTTGCTATCGAAACTAACCATGTTTATACGAAATTATTTTTGTTTAATTCCAAATTTAATAACCGTAGATACTTTAAATTATCACCAATTGTTTATGTAAGCATTTTTTGTACATTGTAACGATATTATAAGTATATTACATGATATCTGTGTATATTGTATATAAATTTTACATTATGTACAATCAACTGCTGACCGATACAATAATATTAACACACACGCATAATTGTAAGGTCTATCATCGCCAGCACACACCATGCATGATGTTGTCAGTTGACAGACACGACCAACAGAAGCGAACTTACCAATACCTACACATATTAACAGCCATCTTAAAGAACAGTAATGTACTTTTTAATACACAATAATTATTCTAGATATACAAACCAGACATGTCTTTTATTGATAAACACCTCATACACGAGTGTTCTAACCTTCAGTTACGACAAACATATCCACAAAAAATAGAAAACCTTCCCTGGGTAACTAATATCGTAACAATGTTCCACGACCACGTTGCAACAAAATAAAAAGATTTTTTTTTTTTGGCGAACCTAACTAATTGTAGTTATAATATATTTAAACACCATAAAATGTTCAAAATATTTTGACTATTTTTTAACTATTTATAAGCATAAGACATTTTCTATATGTATTAGTTTTAGATACTGAGGGGACCTCTTGATTTTACAAAAATCTATTTTTTTTTTTTGTGTTCGATTTTCTATTAAACTTTTTTTTTGTGTGATAGGTAGGTAAATTTATGGGAAACATTTTTACTTCTCCCATGAGGTAATGACAGACAGACACATATGGTACCTATGTTAATATTAATGTGCAATAACAACATGTTGCCAATAGTCAATACTCTATATATAATATATTTACTACTTTATCTGAATTAAATATATTAGTAAATAAATATATAAACAATGTTTTTTTTTGATCAACCATTTAGACTTTGTCTGATGGAAAGTAATATAATAACTGTATATGAACTTATATTTAGTAGTATAATATACAAAAACCACAAGATTGGTACCAATTTATCAATTATTAATTATTATATTTTTGTTCAGTGCGTCATACATTTAAATCATATATACGTTTTTTTTGTTTCATTTATACTGGTTAAAATTTAAAAAATTCATCTCAATAATTGAATCACTAGTTTTATTAAAAAAAATACTACATTGAGAAAAAAAAATTGTTAACGTCGTGAGTTCCCCGGCTGATTTATAACGACTACGATAAGTGATTTCATTTTAAGTAAAATACAGTGGTAATAAAAATATGATTTATAAAATCGAAAAAATAAAATAATTATATTCATTGGCTAAATAAATTATTATTTTCGTATTGACAATTTGGGTATTTATAAACGGCATGCGACTGTGATAAATAACCAGCTTTAACCTTCGATGCGATACTGCTTCTTATGCTCGTGGGATGATGATATGAGTACGATTTTAAAACGTTGTCACTGCAGTTATGAGAACAGCACGTAATTACGGCAAATTCGTAATTTTTTTTTCCGAAAACATATTTTCGTACATCCCATTTTCCTCAGCTCTCATTAATTGTAGAAACATTATTTTTTCAGCAATATAAACTTGTGAAGTTCTTCTAGATAACCACGTGCCAGATTTTTGATATATTTTTTTATCTTTTTTTATATGATTTTTTAAATATTTTAAAAAATTTGATAATTTAAAAAAAATTCAAAAATTTGGAACGTTGTTGTCTAAAAGAACTTCTCAAGTTTATTTTGGTGAACAATTTGTTTCTACAACTAACGAGAGCTGAGGAAAATGGAAAGTACGAAAGTATTTTTTTTACAATCGAATTTTGTTACCAGAACAGTCTCTTAAATGAGAGTTACGAGTATGAAATATTCTTTTTGAAACATTTCAATGAAATATTGAAAAATATATTATTATAATTTTCTGTTTTGTGGTGTGTTTCATAAAGTCATCACTAGATGGTCACACTAATTTCATACCTGATTAGTGATTATTGATTATCATTATCAATTATTATTATATAAATATATAAAAATATTTTTATAACATTTTTCACTCAATACTTAACTAAGTAGATGGTTTATTGTACTTCCAACTATAGTTTTAAATTGAAATTTATTTTTTTTATTTTTCATAAAAATGAAGTATTTCATGAAATTTTTGAACCCTATTTAGTTATGAATGTATTCGTGCTACCCCATACGAGAAAACAAAATTTTATTGTAGGTTCCTATACGAGTCATTAACTTTAAGGACTAATAATTCACTAAATTCTACTTACTAGCTACTAAATACTGGGAAAAATCAAAATGTCAAGTATCTCTATAAAACTCAAAATATTTCTTGAAAATATTATTATATCACTGTTAATTATAAATTTTTAAAATAATGTGACAAATTCTCAAAATCTTACAAGATAGATGTGACAAATACAAATCGTCTTTTGTTGTCCTTTTAAAACCTTTATGTCATTATGAGGTGGAAGTGAACTGATCTCAATAATATAATTTTCCGATAAATATTCTGTAAATATGTATACAGATTCGTCAATATGCTGCAATTCAGAAAAGCTATACCAACAAAAAAAAAAAAAAAAATGTTAACCTCACACTTAATGACCAAACTTTGTCAACCATAACGTTCGTCTATTTTCAGCCCAAATTAAATAATTTGATGGTACCTATCATCAGTTGCCTAAACGAAAGAAGCAGCCTTTAACAAACAAAATAATTATTAAAAAGTACTCCCATGTGAAACCTATACAGAAACATAATACTATTGTCTGTTGATTTTACAAAGTCCAGTAACATGATATTTGGGGGAAATGTATCAACACATCAAACATTTGTTTAATAAATTTCCAAAACCGCATTTATCAACTATGCGATTATAGTATAATATACTATGTTACGAGCAATCTAGAATACCATGAATGTATACAATGGGCAATTTGAACCAATTTGGAAAATACAAACAAATCATTTTTTGTGCAATATATTTTTTTTTTTTTTAATTGTACTTATAATTTTATAATATTGATGGAAAAATAAATAAATAATTATTTATATTATCAATTATAATTTTATTAAATTATGAATACTTTCAAATAATGATAATTAACAATATTAAATATATTATGAATACTCTAAAATAATTCTAACAATAATAATAACTATATACCTTTTTTTTTCAAGTCAATCACTTAAAATTAAATAGGTATTATAATAAAATTAAATAAATGATAACTTATTTATTAATTTTATATGTCATTATATCATAAATATTTGGTACATTAGGTGTATAATTATTATCATTAATTAACATTGTTACAATCGTTTTAAAGTATTCCTAATATAATACAATTTAATACAATCATTTATTAATGTTTTCAAAACTTATACTAATATTATAAATACATAATATTAAAATTATAATTAGTAATATATTAAATAATTGTTATTTGTTTTTTTTATCAATATTTTATAATTATTATAAGTAATGGTAGTTACGTTTAAAAAAAAAATATTGCACAAAAAATGATTTGTTTGTATCGAGGTTCAAATTTCCCAAACAATGTACACACTTGTGGTATCTTACATAATACGAAGATATTTTTTTAATAGATTTTGGCGCTTGAACTACATTAATTAATGCTAATAAAAGCTCTATGCTTGAGAAATATTTAAAGTTTGTATACATTTCAAAAGTTGACCGCCCAAAACCCACCTAAAATATTGTAAACAATTATAAATGTACAAATAATTTTAGATGTTTCTAAATCAAAAAAATATTCGTATCATAAATTTTTCTCCATTTTCAAATCAATAAAGTGGCCGTAACATAAGTTTTAAATCGCCTTGTATACATATAGTATATAATTTCCGAAACAACTCGTCCGGGCTTTTGTTTTGATTTTCGAGCTTTGACTCTGTGTATTATTTTTACCACTTATGTATATACACGTGAATTTAGGATATGGGCTAAAAAGTTTTTACTTACGATGAGATTTTTCATTTGTGAGGCCAATTCCACGACTTCTCGCGTTCCCCTCACGTTTTTGATAATAGCTTCTTGAAGAGGCTCGTCAAACCGAACCGTCGCAGCCACGTGAAAAACGATCGAAACGTTACGGACCAACATATCGTAATCGTCATCACTCATCCCCAGTCGGATTTTGCTCAAGTCGCCAAACACAGGAACAATTTTCTTTTCTGCGACACCTGGATGTTCCGTTTTTATCTTGTCGAACAGCTGGGCGCGTGCAAAAAAAAATGACACAATAAAATATAATATTGTAATGATAAGTATTATTAACAGCTGACATTGATATGTTTTTGGGCTGGATGCGATTTTTTTTTTACCAATTTCACATAAAAAAAGCCGGCTTCGTGGCTATGTTGTGTCGATCAAATTGGATTCTGATCGGACGTTACTTTTTTGGTATCGCATGTAATAACCAAATTGTAACCTAGTACACCAGGAATTAAGCCGGATTCACTGCTACGTCGTGTGTTTTGTCGTGCGTGGGCGTGATGACTATGGTTATAATTGGTGACTATATTGTTTTTAAAGTTGAGTTGTAGTAAATTATTGGTATGCTCGGTTATAACTCGGTTATCACAAGATACCAACGGAGTAACTTCCAATCAGAATTCGATTTGATCGAAACGACACGACACACGACGTAGCTGTGTATCCGGCTTAATACAGCTCAACTTTTAAACTAATATGGTTACCAATTATAACCACAGTTACCATTCTCACGAACGACACGACACGCGACATAGCTGTGAAATCGCGGCATAACTGTGAATCCGATTTTACAGCACCTAAGTCGGCCGCATATGACCGATGCTTATGATCAATTATATGACCAATTTTGAGTCGTCAATATCGCGCGTTACAGTAACTAGGTCGCCATTATCAACCAATGTATTATATTATAATATTACGAGGAAATTCAGTAGCAGGAAACGTTTAACAATTCGAACGCCAGCGTCTGAAACGTTTGTGGGATTGAAATTGGTAAGCTATGTTCGTGCGGTATGTTAATTAATCCCAGGTAAGACATGAAAAGTTCTATCATTGTTGGTCGTCCGCAATAGTACATAGACACAGTATATTATCATTTAGAATAAACACCTGCAGTGAAAACTCGTTTGGCACGTATTAATATATTTTTTAAATTTACAACTCGTTTGCGCACAAAATAATAAACAATAAAAAACAGCTTGTAGGTACAGTTTCGGGTGTACAGGATGTCTTAGACAGTACCTTAAAGTCTCAAAGTATTAATAAAAAATAGATTCTGATTAAAAATCTAAAAAAAAAAAAAGAGGATGAAGGATGAAGGAAAATGTTGTTTGGGTATAATAATTGTCCACCATTAATTATGACCAATTCAAAAATTCGGAGGTACGCAAATCATGTACATGGTTAAATTTCTTAGAAAAAATGTTTCTATTATTCGTAAGTCGCGAGCAAATGAGTTATATTTTTGTGCGCGAATGAGGTGTAAAAAGGTAAATGTGCGCAAATGAGTTGATGACTTGATTAGATTGGAGGAGGTGCTTAAGATAAGTAAAATCAGAATTAGAAACATGAAAAAATAAAACAACGAAAAATTTAGCGTTGGTGGCTCGTGACCAAAGATATTTTTTTTTTTTGTAAAATATGTATTTGTAAAAAAAATTACAATCCATATTTCTACTAATTTATTTACACTGTCATTTGTTAGACACTTATGAAACTTACAAATAATTACAACCCGTTGGCCTATAATTAGCATTTAATTTGTAATGCAAAATTATTGAGATCATTAATCGAGATAAACACTATCCTATTTGGACCAAATTACACATATTGAGCAAATTTTTATCAAAATCGGTTATGTAGTTTCAGAGTTTATCACGGACAAACATCGCGACACGAGATTATATATATATATATTATATATCGATTAAAATGGCGAATATTAACTTCATCGGTTAGCAATCTAGTTCACTGTACACATATTGTAGAGTAAACTCAACCACGGTTTTGGTTATTGTAACTAAACCGACCAAATGATAGATCATATCGTTATTAGATATATTGCGTTTGCAAAACGCTTACAGCGCCGCTTAACAAACAGACGGTCTTCATTTCCCCGTTTTCAACAGTTTCCAACGTTTTCCCGCTATCGAGTTTCCTCGTTGCTACATTTTAGATTCCGGCCGTAGGGACGAATGCACTGATCTTACAACGACGGGCGTTTGTAATTATTTTTTACGGTTTCGATTAAATATAATTCGCCGGTTTGTGCATCCAAACGAACATATTTGAGATATTTGATATAAATGTGTTCGTTATTGATAGGTACCTATTGATGTATAGAAATGTGCGGATCTGAACGACGACTTTTTTTTTTCGAAAGCGCGCAGTTGTGCCGACCGCCGTAATTCGAATAGATTCCAAGAGACGAACAATGCAGTTTAAGCCGTCCAAAGCGATTTTTTTTTTGAAATTCTTTTACCGCCCGACCACCGGATCCGTCCAGCCACCGCCGTATCGCGGACTTTTCCGCCGAGACGACCCACTTCCGCGACCACACCGAGCCATCGCACCGGTACGCGTACCGAACACGTCCCAGTCTCCGCCCATCCACGGATCACAGCACCGTCTGTGGCATACCGCGGGCAAACCAGACGACTGTTCTCGCCGCCAGTCCGCAGTGCCGTCAACCCCGTGCCACCGTCGACGGTGATCGCACGTGAATGGCCCGCACCTAACACTATTCCCCGGCATTCTACGTCTCGTATTGTATATTATTCGGACATCGCTATTTTTTATTGTACGCAATTTTTATTGAGTATCAATCAGTCATTAAAAAAAATGTATATTACTTTATGCGAAACTATATAATGTGTGTATTGTATTCGTGTAAAAATGTAAACAGATAATAGAATCGATCGAGAAAGTAAATTCTATTGCAACTTCAACACCAAGTGTATCATTGTTAGCATTTTTTTTTTTTTTTTTTTTATACCATAACTTATTCTAAATTGTGATATCGATTATCCAAAATAGAGAAAATATTACGTGTCCCGGACATTGGAGATAATTCTATAAATATGATCATCTCGTTTTCTAGATAAATATTTGCATGAATCATAGCTTTATTCTCCGGAACATAATAGTAACATCATCGAACGTTTAAATATTCACTATAATATTCATTGGAAAATTGTTTATGTACAATTAAAATCGTTCTTCGATCAGCTTAGAATTAATCCAATGTACAGTCTATGATTATACATATTATCTTAATCGTGTCTATTAAATCATTCATAAAGAAAGTGAAAAAAGTAATTTAATAAAATAATTATTGTCCTAGGACTATTACAATACTAATCTAAAATTAAGATTTTTAGACACCGAGTATTTATTTTTCGACTATACGTTCTAGTAGAATATAATATTATACATTTCCTTATTCCAAAGCATAATATTTTTGAAATAAATATTTCGATACATAAAAAGACGATTTTCGAACTTGTGGATTATGAGTTATAAGTATTTTAAGTTTCGATCAGTGTAGTGGAAATCTAGCAAATGTCGATTAATTACATCAAAAATTTGAATACTTTTTACTAATTAACTACTAGTCCAAAATTTGATTTTTGTAGATCATTACACTCCGAATAATATTCTGCTATGGAGTATAATATTAAACATTTATGTTGTCATTAAAATGAGTAATACATTTAAAAAATAAAATCGATAAAAGTAGTAAAAAATATAATTATTTTCCAAAAATATTATTTTAAAACTACTTACCTGAAACGATGTGAAAGGAATATTTTAAAAAACTTTAGTGTTTTCTAAAATAAAGAGTGTAATGCAATAAATAGAAATTAAAAAGAAAATTATTTACGCCTACAATTAGCTTAAAAAGTGTTAAAATATTTTTGAAATTTTGACAAATAGAAATTGATAATATCAACAAAACTTTATTTTTTGTGAAAAGTACAAAAACATATAGAGAATTTTGTGTTAAAATTTCAAATATTAGAATCAAATGAAAAATTTATTATGAAATTTTAAATTAAAAAAAATGCAAATTTTTATGATATTGACGTATTTTTTTGAAATTCTAATTTTAGACACTTGCTAAAAACTTGTAGCCTTACGCTCAATTTTTTTTTTTTTTTAGTTTTCACTAATAAAAAGTCATGAAGAACATTGTATTAAATATTCAAATTTTTAAACTCGGCAAAAAAATTTTTATTCACGATAAAAATATAAATGAATAAATAAACCAAAAATGTATTATTAATATCTCTATCTTATCTTTATTCTCTAATAACCTACCTATTAATAACTCAAAAAGAGTCAAAATATATTGAAAATTTTATGGTGTATAGAAAATAATAATATAAATATTTGTTGAAAATTACATACATCTACGGTTAATTATTTCTTGTGTTACACCAAAAAATAAAATCGATTTAATCAAAAATTGAATATACGTAGAAAATATTTTTTTCCTTAATTTTTTTTTTGTTTTTTTTGGGAGGAATTTTTAGATTCTGAGCAGAACGATGAATGTATTGATTTTATAATGTTGTGTTTTTTTTATATGTCTGTCATTACGTTTTAGTGCAGTAAAAGTGATTCTATAATTTTCATCAGCATTTTTCTGATAGGTAAGTAAATCTAGTTGATACTTTGGGGAGAGTCAAAAGTAAAAAAATCCTAATAGGTTTTATACACGCCGAGAAAAACAAAAAAAAATTTTAAAAAAAAAACGTGAATTTTTTCTCAAAACAAATTTTTATCAATATTTATTTTTATTTTTAATGTAACAAAAGAAATAATGACCATAAATACATGAAATTTTCACCAAATAAGTATTTCCTATACTCTATAAAATTTTCAATATTTTAGACTTTTTTTTTACTTTTTTATAAGCATAATAAATTTTTGGATTTTTTTTTATTATTATTACCGATAACAATTTTTTCATTAGGTCGAAAAACTTGAAAATGTAATGCAATGTTATTCATAACTTGTTGTAAAAGAAAATTAAAAAAAAAAGTTGAGTGTAAGTCTCTAATAGTTTTTTATAAAATTTAATACAAGATTCTTTATAAGTTTTTAAAATAACAGATAAAAAATAAAAAAAATACATACGCACAATTTTTTTAAGCGTTTAAACTTCAAATTTTGATAAAAATTCATCAACGAACATATTTGGAAATTGTTTTGTAGTTAAAAATTTATTAAATGTTTAGTTTTTATAGCTAAGGGTTGAATATTTAATATAAGATTTTTCCTAAGCAGTTTATAGTGTAATCAAAAAATTAAAAAAATAATTTTTTATAGACATTTTAAGTTTAAATTTAGACAAAATTAGATATTCAAATGAAGAATAACAATATTATTTATTTTGTTGTAATTTAAAAATATTTTTCGTGGGTGCTTGAATCTTTTATAGTTTATTATTATATTTTATACACTCAATTAAATTTTTTAATGTAATGTTTTCTGGAAAAATTAATTCAACTTACTGTGTTATTAATAATAAAAATAATTATTTTAATAGCAATAATATCATAAAATACACTTAGTTACATAGACAGACAGTCTATTTTTGCATAGAATTGTTTTTCGTATACAATGATTTTATACCATTGAATTCAAATTTAATAAATAATAACATCGACCCCACTCAGTACCCACTGTACAGTAGAGTGGTACCCACTTGTTGACCTTTTTACTTCTGACCCTCCAAAGTGCAAACTAGATTCATTTATCTATCAGAATAGATGCTGATAAAGAAAACAAAGTACTTTTACTGCCCCAAAAAGTGTTGACAGATACAAATAAAAACACACACTACGTATTGTAAAATCATTAATCAATAAGTAAATCTTCCGCTATGCTCAGAATTTATAATAAGAAAACCAAGAGATTTCGGCGATGATGTAATTACAACTGATAAAATGTTATTGTTTTTGTAAAATAGCATATAATTTAATTTTTTTGTTTTTTTTTTTTTTTTAATTTATCATCTTGAATATAATAGATTCTTTTTTTGGCAATTACTATTCCACGATTAATTTATTATTTTGCTACAATATCCAAATCCTAGTTATTATATTATAGTTTCAATAAATCTCCTAACAATTCAACGGTTTTTACCTTATATCTAAATTCATATTTATGGGATATACTGGGGTAACAGGATGCCTATAATAACATTGTCCATTGAATTTGTAATTTAGTTTTACTTGTACACTTGTTGGAATATCGTTACTATTAATTTGACCCTAAGTCCAAAAATTATACATTATGATGTTCGATAAATGAATTACAATAATATTATCGTCATCAGTCTTATCGAGTGAATATATGTTACAGGTAAAGCATAAAATATGGTTAGTGTTTTACATTATTCGGGTAACGTGTACACTACCTGTATCTATTGGATAAAGTAAAAATACTATTTATAAAACATTTATTTCGTACATTACTCGGGTATTTTACATATTATCTACGACTGAGTGGGTAAAGTACCTTGATAAAATATATACAAAAAATAACGATTGTAGATAAATGTTTATGAAGAAACACATGGAATAATATTTAGTACAGTGCTAGTTCGTCTTAATACACATGTCGTACATATAATAGGCTTTTAAAATGACTTCACGCGAAAAATTTTATGAGTGTTTTTATAAAATAGTCAATGAAAAATATAATAATTCAGTTTATTTATCAGCAGTTAAGTATAACGAAATAGTTTCGGAAATTAAAAATGTGAGATCAAGTGGAATAAAAAGTAACAAGGCATATCGAATTTCGAAAAGATACGACCTCATTACTATAGGAGAAGATAAATTAATATTGCCGTTGTTGGAAGGTAATAAACATTTTGTACTATATTACTAATAAAAATATCTATAATGTGCTACACGATGTACATTTGAATATTGGGCATGGTGGAAAACACCGTATGAATGCTGAAGTTAAAAAAAAAGTATAAAAATATAACACAAGATGTAGTATCTATTTATTTAAAATTTTGCGAATCATGTCAATCTAAACAAACAACTAAAAACAAAGGTCTAGTGATTAAACCAATGATATTTTCGAAAATGAATAGTAGGTGCCAAGTGAACCAGATTGATATGCAGTCACAGGGGGATTGATAGTTCCGGTTTATTATGATATATCAATATCACCTTACTAAATTCATTCAACTAAGATCCTTAAAGACAAAGAGAGCAAAAAAAGTTTCAAAACATCTTATCGACATATTTTGTATTTTCGAAGCTCCGATAATATTACAATCTGACAATGGCCGCGAGTTTGTAAATAAAATAATAAAAAACTTAAAAAAGTGTGTGTGGGACACACTGAAAATCGTTCACGGAAAGCCACGCCACAGTTAGTCACAAGGGAGTGTCAAGAAAGCAAACCAAGACATACAAAATATGTTGATAACATGGATGAAAACAAATAACTGTAAATCATGGTCAGAGGGACTTCGATTTGTACAGCTAATGAAAAATAGGGCCTATCATGATGGCATTAAAAGATCTCCATACATGGCCAATGGCCATGTTTGGTACTGATGTGAAAATTGGTTTGTCATTATCTTTACTACCAGCTAAAGCAGTGGAAAAATTAATCACTGAACAAGAATTGGAAGAAATATTGCAAAGTGTCATGTCAGACTATGAACAAAGAGACAATCATAGTGTTTCCAATAAAGAGGTAAATTGTTAGCAATATATAGTCGTTAAACCAGGTTTCATCACTTCTACTTTTTTTTCTTAACAGGACAGTACTGTATCTAGTTGCTGTGAATCGTGTGACTGTACTCTTGGTAATGGACCAACATCTGTTTGTGGTTTATGTGATAAAAAAGTAATTATTACAAAACAAATTTTATTTA
>JACXSJ010003413.1:0-24424 GCA_014851325.1 Pentalonia nigronervosa | reverse complement strand
ATCCCACCTTCAAGTACGCGATGACGTACAACGAATATCTCTCAGCCGTGTCGCTGCAAAATAGTATAATACATTTTTCCAAGCCAATTTACATAGGTTTCGCCGTCTTGAAGATCAGCAAGGAATTAATGTATCACTACAATTATGACGTGATGCGGTGACATTGTAATGACTCAATTAGCCTGATGTACATGGATACGGGTATTTACGATATAATAAATATTATTTACAGTTATATATCTAACGACCGCTTTTGTAGATTCCTTTGTGTATCGAATTGACACCGAAGATTTTTACAAGGACCTACTGGACAATCCCACACTACTCGAGCGAATGGACACCTCGAATCTCCCTATATCACATCCATGTTACGTCGCTGCGCGTAAGAAGATACCCGAATTGTTCAAGGACGAGACGGGGAGTTGTACGATGTACGAGTTCATCGCGCTCCGGGCTAAATCTTACGTATACAAAATCGAAGAGGAGGAAAAACCCGGTAAAGTCACGGAAAAACTCGTAGTCAAAGACATTCGAGGGCATGTGGTATCTATTGGTAAATATTGGAAAATCAAGCTTGAGAGTTGTTTTTAATTTTAAAAACACTGGTATTAAGGAGAAAGCCGCTTCCTAGCTGGTCACTTCAGTCATGAAAGTTAAGCGCAAGATGGGGGCTGGTTGCGGATTCAAACGAATGGTCGCGGCTGCTAAAAATGCGATTAAAAATAAAACACATGAGAAGAATATGATTAAAATAATGACATGTCTGACAGCGGCTGAAAAATCAAAACTAAGAAACCTAAAACTCCTAGAATTATACCGATTCCGAAAAAGGCGGTGTTCTTCCTTTAATATCTATTTTTGTTGGTTTATCTGCATTGGGGGCCTTTTTAGAGCGCTGTACGATTATGAGATTATGAAATACGCCAACATGCTGAAAATACCTCATTTCATCGTCATATTATCCAGAAACAAGTTGCCTTCTCATTCTAAACGTCGAGAGTGGATCGTAGTCAATTTAAATATTGAGAGAGGTGAAAGAACTCATTGGGTGGCGTATAGAAAAATCGGTAAACAAGTTAAATACTACGATAATTTCGGAAATCTCCCCCACCACTAGAATTACATAATTATTTTGACGATTGTAATATCGAATATAATTACGAAAGACATCAGAAATATAATACGACAAACTGCGGGCACTTGTTTTTGAGATTTTAATCATGTAAACTATAACGTTAAGCGGTAACTCGAACCAATTGTCTCGCGACATTTTTCCACCGATAGAAGTCAGTAAAAATGCCAAGATTTGTCTGTTGGGCTTTCAGACAAATAATTCTATTTCTAATATAAACGACAAGTGCGATCAAATTGGTTTCATATATTGTAAGGATAAGAGTGAGAAAACAACACGTGAGGTCTACTCATTACCCACAGGCTCTTATGAGTTGGCGAAATCGAGGCGGTAATAAAGCATATACTAGCTGATACCCGGATTTCGTTCGAGTTGAAGGGGAATAATAACACGTTAAAATGTGAAATTCTGTGTAACGCGTCTATAGATTTATCCATGCCTAATAATATAGACAAGTTGTTGAGTTTTGAAAAACGTGTGTACACGGCTAATGTTAAACATCAATCGGATATGCTGGTAAATATCACCAAAACAAACTGTATATGTGTCGAATCGAACCTGATCGCGGGCTCATTCAAGAACGGGAAGCAGTGCCATACAATACACGAGTTTTATCCGAATGTGCCTCCGGGCTATAAAGTTATAGAGAATCCGACACATTTGGTTTTTTATTGTATCAATTGTTCGTCGATCACGCATGCCGAGATTGTTTTAAAAAATCAGGACAATGAGTTAATTGATCTACGAGGAGAGCCGGTATCAATACGATTATTAATCCCACGATAAAATGGGTTTACAATTTTATAATATTAATAGTCGGGTAAACGAAAAACTTGTTAGTCAAGTCGGTGACATTATCAAGACAACAACAACAACAACAACAACTCCCAAGGAAAAAAAAATTGAAATACTATAAAATCGGAAATGGACTAACAGCAGAAAAATTGGCTTTTTTACATTCGTTGAACGTTATTTAAAATATGGACGATATGTATTTAGACGTATCGGTCGGATATGTGGACGATTGCAGGATAACTCAAATCGATTATCACTCTTTTTTACCTTATTCAACGTCGGCCTTCTCCAATAACGATGATGTGCGTATTGCGTCACATAATTCAGAGACCTATACTCTAGCGTGTGAAAGATATATTTACATTGAAGGCTCAATAACTAAACCTATGGGTATGACTGACGATGTCCGTTTTATAAACAATGGACTGGCATTTCTTTTCTCCGAAATTAAATATGAATTGAATGGTAATCAAATTCAAAAACTCGTCAATCCGGGAATAACTATAACATTGAAAGGGTACTGCTCGTACAATAAATCGAATATTACATCGCATCATAACGCGGCTTGGGAGAATGATTTAAAAAATATCAATCAAGATTTTATCAACAACGATATGTCTAATGGATGTATTAATCTAAAAGGTTTGTTCGGTTTTTTCGAAGACTATAAACGTATTTTAATCAACTGTAATCAACAATTGATATTAAATAGAACGTCCATATATATAAATGCGTTGAAGCAGTATAATAACAAGGAAGTTGAAGCAGACGCGCCCAAGCTAAAAGACGTTAAAATAAATATCACGAAAATATTGTGGAGAATGCCTATAGTCAAGGTCAGCGATAAAGAAAAAATACGGCTGTTGAAGGTAATAAGCAATCAGAAACCTCTAATATGCGCATTTAGTTCATGGGAGTTGTGCGAATATCCTTGTTTACCGCAAAACACAACGCGCTCGTGGAAAGTAAAAACTTCCAACAAATTAGAAAAACCACGATATGTTATAATCGCTTTTCAGACCGATAGGAAAAATAGTACGAGTAAAGCAATGTCGTATTTTGATCATTGCAAAATCAAAAAATTGAAGGTCTATTTAAATTCCTATGTATTCTCTTACGAAGATTTCTAAAACGACTTTACTAAGAACAGGATGGCTACATTATGCCGAGTTTCAAAAATCTTACTACGCTCGTGAAAATGTCGCACCCCTATTGACTCAATCAGATTTCAAAAAATTATCACCGATTATAGTTGTTGATATGAGTAGACAGAACGATAACGTAAAAACATCGACGGTCGACATTAGGATTGAAATCGAGGCTGATGAAGCGTTTCCAGCCGCCACTTCAGCATATTGTTTAATATACGACCAAATTATAACTTATAATCCATTTAATGGTGAAATAAGAACATTGTAAATATATTTATTGTAATATTAATAAATAAAAATTACTTTTTATACATAATATTATGTCTTTTTATTTCTCAAAAATTAATTCATATAACTATTAAAAAGAGTTTTTTCTCTCCGAGTAGCGCGGTGTCGGGAATACAGCATATGTTACTTGATCTACACCAGATAAATACTGCATGTTGAAAAAATCGGGACCGTCGTTCACAGCGAATGACTGAGTCTCGTCAATCGAGTCGTGTGACTGAAAAAAAATATTTTTACATAAAAATTATGTATTTATTATCATTATTATTTTATAAATCACCATTGCTATAGAAATATCTTCTACAACATTTTCTTTATCAAATGAATCATCTGTCATGATGTTGGTTGGTGATGAATAGATTGGTGAGGTCGAAGAGACTATTATCGGATCTCCGTTAAATAACTAAAATAATAAATATATTATTTATTTACACGTGATATGGTATAAATATATTGTTTGTAATTACCTCTGCCGACATTTTCTTATTCCGCCGTTGTATCAAATGTTCTGCTAATTGTGATAATGCATACATTTTGAGCTGGCTGATGAAATTAACATCGTGTTTAGGACTATTTGCAATAATATGAGCACCACGCACGTTTTTAATAAACGTAGTCATTTCTTCACTAGGTCTTGTAATTGATTCAGCTTTAGCGAGTTCTTTATCGAGATATTTGGTAAATATTTCAAATTGATTTAAAACGATTGGCTGTATGATAGTTGATTTTCGTTCAATTGTCTACAAAATACACCATTCTAAATATTGTAATCGTATGAGTTCCGTACGATTTAAAAGAATTCGACATCCGTCATGTATCTTAGACTCTATAACTAAGGTGTTGTCCCCACTATACATCATGCTAGATAATTTGACATTCTCCGTCTCGAGAAACACGGTTTTTTTATATTTTCCCGGTTGCTCCAAAATGAATGATAAGATATTACCCATCAACGAATATATCCGTTGCAGAAACTCGGTTAAAATATTAACAAAACGTGATGGTGTTATAATATGCACTGTTACTCTGAACATATCAGTCGAATCGAATCCAATGTTAATAAACTTTCGTTTAGTGAAGTTTAACGTATAGTTAGTAGAATCGATGAGCTCAAAAGGTGGTGTTGGCGGTATATATGTAAACGTTTTCTTGTATATAGATGCATTATCCACGTTTGAACCGGCCATCTTTAGAAGCACTTGTAAATTTAATCGGTGTAAAAGTGATTTTAAGTATAGAGAATACAAACTTACCGCTACAGTGATTGTAGTGCTACTAACGGTATTGTAAACGCGCGGACTGCTGGCGGTCATTCATGGCGAGGAGGGGTGGATGAAAAAAATGAAAATAGGTAATAACATCCTCACGTACATTCACAACTGTGATACGAAAATAATTATAAGATATATTAAGAATAATATTGCGGAGGATCTCGCCTTATCGTGGGCGTCCTCCAACATTCGCACGAGCCAGTAAGAACTCGAGCGAAGTATTAACAGAGAAAATATCGTTTGACGTACAAGGAGTGTTTATTAGGATATACGAAAAGTATGAAGAGCTTACACTAATGGTGATCGGTAATCAGGTGCTAACGGTGGGTCACGAGGTTTTCGCGATGCAAAAATGGTTACGTTGTAAACGACAAAGAAAAAATGGCGTCGGAGCGCGAAATCGTAGAGAACACATCGGATGAGCAATTACGAAAAGAAAAAGAAAAAGACTAGGCTAGAGCCGAACGCCGCTGCGACATGGGGGCTGGCTCTCGGCGCGAAAACGATGTGACCAACCGTTTAACAATATCGTCGGCGACGGAGGGAGGTCATATGGCGTCGGTTCGCCATATGACTCCCCCCACGAAGGAACAAGACTGTTCGCACGTCTTGACCCACCGCCGTATTTCTCGGTTCATTCCTGGCCAAACAAAACGTTGCGCGATTAGTGCGACTGTGGCCGTGCCGCCGCCGTGCGCTTGACGATGTAAGGCAGGCATGTCAAACTCAAAGTATCAAGTAGGCCAAATATATTGAATAGTTTACTACGCGGGCCGCACATAAAAATTTAGCGAAAAAATAAATGTTTTGTAAAAATTTTTCAATTTTATTCTTTATAGTTTATATGTTCACGAATACAGCAACATTACAACCATGGCTTGCATTTCAAAAAAAAATTCCGTTGTACGTTATTTACGATTCAAGCCCCGATTACAACTAAATTAAAAAATGAAAAAAAAATTAACATTAACATTTAAATAAAATATAAATCATACCTACTAATTATTTATGAAAATAGGTGTATAAATTACAAAAAAAAAACATATTAATAATTTTTTTTAGACGATATTTGACATCTCTTTTCTCCCACCAACTTTTCAATTTCGGGAGACATATTATTTGACGAAGACACTTTTAATACTGCATTTAGATGTGTGTCGGTTAATCTGGATCTTACGGGTGATTTATTACTGTTCATTAATGAAAAAAGTTGCTCGCATTGATAAGTACTACTAAACATAGAAATAATTTTACTTGCAAATCTACGAATTTCTACATAACGTGTTGGCACAAAACTGTAAAAATCAGGAACACCAACATCATTGAATTTATTTTTTAAATTTGAATCATTTTGAATCTCGATCAATCCCATTTTAAAGATAAAATTTACAGTAGAATTAACACACTCGAAACACGGAACTCGAACACACGGTGATTATCGAACGACTAATCGTATAGATACATTGGAAGAGGTACGTGTGTCGCAAACTGACGATATAAATTATTAATCTATAATGTATATAGATATAAATAGGTATATATAAACCATCAATAATCCCTATTCGATAATAGTTTATCAGAAGATAAGACAGTATAATAATGTATACCAAATAAACCATTCTGACATTCTGACCAGTCGTAACACAAATAATATTATTAAAAATAAATAAATATTTTTTCCATTAATATTGGTAGCCGAGGGCCACAAAAAAATGAGCCGCGGGCCGCATGCGGCCCGTGGGCCGCGTGTTTGACATGCCTGATGTAAGGTGTTAAAAACAGCGCGCCGACGTCGAAGCGGGACGAACAGCCTCGACCTATCGTAAGCTACATCGAAGTAGACGGGCCCGTTCGCTGTCTGCCGTGCTTCCATTTCCAGCGACGTCTCTGTTCTGCCGGTGAGGATGTCCTGTAGCTCGGTGTCGCTCTCTTGGTCCGTTGCCCATTGTTCGAGGTCGGGGAGCCTGTCGTCGCACGTTGCTAATTCCAGGCGCGACAGTGCGTCGGGAAAAACGTTGAGCTCACCGCTGACATGTTCGATCTCATGGAAGTAGTGTGACAAAAAGGCGATATATCGAGCCTGGCGGTCAATTAGCTTTTCGGCCTTCTGAGTGAACATAAACATCAGCGGGCGGTGGTCGGTGCGGAGGGTAACGAGTCTACCCTCGATTGTGTGTATGAAATGTTGTGTGGCGAAATAGGCTGCGAGTAATTCGCGGTCGTACGCACTGTACCGTGCCTGCGCACTGGAGATTTTGCGTGAAAAAAATCGGAACGGTTGCCATCCACCGCTGACGAACTGCTCGAGGACTGCTCCGACCGCGATGTTCGATGCGTCAGTGGAGAGGCGTAACGGTGCATCGTGTTGCGGGTGTACCAAAAGTGCGGAGGCAACTAGCGCCTCTTGACAAGCTGAGAATGCCTCCCGGGCGGCTTCGGTCCACGCTAGCGGTCCGTCGTTTTTTTTAATCGCCGCCGAAATGTCATATAGCGGCGCTTGTAAGTTGGTTGCGCCCCGGACGAATCGGTGGTAAAAATTCACCGACCCGAGAAAACGTTGTAACTCTTTTTTGGTGTTCGGCTGGAGCCATCGACGTATTGCTTCGACGCTTTCCGGGTCAGGGCGTAGACCTTGCACGTCGACTACGTGCCCGAGAAACGTGAGCGTATTCACGGCAAAAACACACTTCGCCGGGTTGACGGCAATTCCGAATTTTTCAAATCGACCGAGGACTACACGGACGTGTTCGGCATGTTGTTGGGCATTCGTGGACGCGATGAGAACGTCATCGACGTATGCGAAAATGAAATCGAACCTGGCTAGAACGGTGTTTACCAATCTCTGAAAAGTCTGCGCGGCGTTACGTAGGCCGAAGCACATCACCGAGAACTCGAACAGGCCGAAAGGTGTTGTCACGGCGATTTTGTGAATGTCGCCGACGGCGATCGGAACTTGGTTGTATGCGCGGACCAGGTCGAGTTTGGTAAAAACTGTTTTTCCCGCGAGGTTCGTGGTGAAGTCGTGCAAGAAAGGAAGCGGATACCGATCCGGGACATTGACGCTATTAAGCCGGCGATAATCACCGCACGGTCGGAACGACCCGTCCTTCTTGGGAACCAACAATAGAGGGCTAGCCCACGTGCTAAACGACGGTCGGCAAATCCCTTGTTCTTGCATGCATTCAAAATCGAGGCGAGCAACGTCGAGTCGATCAGGTGACTGTCGTCGCGGGCGCGCGAAAAGAGGAGGTCCCTTGGTTTCGATGACGTGCTCAACCCCGTGGCGGAATGATTCAGGGACGGGTGACTCACGGGTCACGCTTGGAAAGTCCTGTAATAGTAGGTCCCAATCCAAAGCGCAGGCGACAGTGGATGGCGAGGTGCTTGTCGATGGTGTGGAGGTCACTGCACAGGTGACCGCTCGTTTATCGGTGGGGTCGACGAGGCGTTAGCGCCGAACGTCGACGAGTAGACCGAAATAGCGTAAAAAATCAACGCCGATGATGGAGCGTGAGACATCAGCCATCTCAAAGGTCCATGTAAAGGTGCGCGTGAGCCCCAAGTCTAGGATGAGAGTTTTCGGTCCGAACGTCTTGATCCGTGTTCCGTTGGCCGCTGTGAGGTGCACGTCGGACGGCTGGCGCGAGCCGTAGTTGTGAGGTATCACCGAGTTTTCGGCGCCCGTGTCGACGAAGACAGCTTGCCGGAACGTTGGTCGTTAACGTGTACCCGCGTAGAATTACTAACGGCGTACAAGGCGGGTGTCCTGTGCGCGTCTTTCAGTTTTCCGCGGGCGCGGAAGCAGCATTCTCCCGCGACTCCGGTTTGAAGCTGCATGGCAGGCGACAAGCACGCGCTTTGCTGTCGAACTTCCTGTGGTAGTAGCATGGTTGTTCCGATTGCGGCACGTCGAAACGCGTAGGAGTCCGTGACTGTTGCCTTGAGCGGCCAGATCGTCCAGCGGTGCGACGGGGCCGGCGAGGATGGCCGTGACGTTCGACGGAAGTTTCTGTAGCCAAAATTCTTTCAAGGCGTCTTTGCCTATACCGGGAGGCATGCTGCTGCGCATGTCACGAAGTAGTTGTGACGGTCGGCGGTCACCCAAGCCTCCGGGCTTGACGATTTCACGGAAGAGCAATGCTCTCGGAACCTCGTAAACACTGATGAGACGGGTGCGAATGTCGGTATACGGGCTGGCCGTGATCAAGAGGTCGCCGATATTTCGCATTGCCTCTTCTTCCAAGGCACTGACGACGAAGTTAATTTTCCTTGCGTTGGCAGTAATACGATGATTCGCGAACATGGACTCCGCGTAGGTAAACCAGAGGGCTGGGGAATGCTTCCAAAACGCCGGGAGCTGTATGCCCGAAAATGCGTCGACGCCTGGACTCGCGACTACGTTGTCGTTCAGTTTGTTTGAAGCGTTTGCTTGAGCGTCGTCGCTCATGGCGATTTAACGCGGGAAAGAAAATTGGAACGTTAGTGCTATCGGACGCAGTGCGAAAATTACCTTCACTTGGATTTTTGATCTTTAAGCTACCTTCATTAGCACGTAAACCTGAATTACCAGCAGTTAAACATAAAATAATTTTTATTATACGCTTTAAAACATTTCTCCATAACATAGCTTCTTGGGAGTACAGCTTTTCTATATTTACATCAATAGTTTGATTTTTCATCCATAAAGATCTAACTTTAGATGCATACAAGTGTTGTGTTGAACCCTCATGCTCACTAACACCTTCTATCTATTCTTTATTGAATTTCCCACTAATTCGATCAGCAAATAGCCAACATGTTTCACAGTAAGTCACATCTAACAACACTGAATAGTATAACCAATCACATGGAATTTTTAATCCTCCCTTTGTTACCATATAGTAATAATGCACTAAAAAACATCTATTTTCGGTCTTCGGAAATTTTATACTAGACCTACATGGACCAAATTGTAATATGTTTCTTTTCAATGCATCAGTTACAATTTCATGAAATTTTCCACGATCGGTTGGGTACTCTGATTTTAAGTCTAGTTCATGGTCCACATCAGTCATATCACCTACATTATTTTCTAATAAACATAAATATAATGTGATATAAGTAATATAGTTAATTAAAAATAGGGTGATAAATATATGTAAGATTGTATATATGTATGTATTATTTTGTTTTCATTTTTTTTGTAGAAATAATAGTTGTCATTGGTCATTTTTCTTAAAACCTTACCATAAAGTCGACCAGAATTTGAAATGTGGTCCATGTTCTGATTAGGAGAACTTTCAGTGAAATATTCTTTAAATTGATCGGTGATCATTGATGGCCAAAGACCAATATCTTCTTTAAACATAGCATACTGATCAATGAATATATATGTAGTTTGATTTGAAATTATTCATTGTCAAAAAAATGACATTGGGTTCTAATTCTATCCAACTCAATTTTATAATTAATGCTTAGTTTTATTTATTTACAATAGGTATATTATAAAGTAATAATTTTTAATTTTTTTTTACCCTTCATTATTTTTATCTATAATTTAAAACAAAAAAAGTGAAATGTATTACCTTGTTGAGTTTGTTCAATTGTTAGACTAGTGGTGTTTGAATCTCTAAAATCTTCATTCAAATTTTGTGATACTATACTTTCTTGTTTCTGTTGTGTACCTGAAATACGAGGTATATCCAGAAAGTAAGTTCCGTTTTCTATTTTTATCGCGTTTACGATGTTATCTTAATTACGGTCATATCAGATTATTTCATTTACTCATTTAGAACATTTTAAAACCATTCCGTGACTAGTTAGTGTACGTATGTCACGTGGCGAGTGTTTTAAAATGAATAAACTAATAGAAAATACCGCCACATGTGAGTTACGATCTGTGATTCGTTTTTTAAATGCAAAGAATATCAAACCAGTTGATATTCATCGTCAAATTTGTGAAGTTTATGGAGAAAATGCGATGAGTGATTCAATGGTAAGGAGATGGGTGTGACTTTTCAATGAAGGCCGTACAAATGTTCACGGTGAAGAACGAACTGGGCGACCATCTTTGATTAGTGATGTCTTGGTGCAAGAAGTTGAAAAAAAAATTCATGAAAACAGAAGGTTCACCATGACGTCATTAGCAAAACATTTCCCTCAAATTTCTCGTTCTCTTCTTCATGAAATTGTGTCAATAAAATTAAATTTTCGAAAATTGTGCGCTCGTTGGGTGCCGAAAATTTTTACTGATGAACACATAGTGAAACGTCAAAGTAGTGCACTTCAGTTTTTGTCACGATCGAAGAAGAGGGAGATAACTTTTTAAGCCGTATTGTCACAGGGGACGAGACTTGGGTTTCTCATGTCACCCCTGAATCAAAACAACAAAGTATGGAGTGGAGACATACCACATCGCCATCAACGAAAAAGAGCAAACAGACACTGACTACTCGAAAAATCATGTGCACGGTGTTTTGGGACAGACAAGGAGTTTTGTTAGTGGACTTTTTATCGCGTGGTCAAACAATCAACGCAAATTCTTATTGCGAGACGCTTAAAAAACTACGTAGTGCAATAAAAAATAAACGACGAGGCATGCTTAGCCGTGGCATTGTTTTCATCCACGACAATGTCCGCCCGCACACAGCAAATGTGACAAAACAACTTTTTGCAGATTTTGCATGGGAACAATTTAATCATCCGCCCTACAGTCCAGATTTGGCACCCAGTGATTTTCATCTTTTTTTACACATGAAATCATTTATGGGTGGCCAGAATTTCAACGAAGATGATGAGGTGAAAAAGGCTATTAGTGCATGGTTACAATCACAGGCGTCATCTTTCTATGATGAAGGGATACAAAAACTAGTACCTCGATATGATAAGTGCTTAAATAATGGTGGTAACTATGTTGAAAAATAGAGTAATACATGTATTTTATATTCAAATAAAATTTATAATAAAATTTACACATTTACATGTTTTTATTGCCCAACGGAACTTACTTTTTGGACATACCTCGTATTTAACATTATTTTTTACTAATAATAAACAAAACAAAATTATTACATTTAATTGCCATACAATTTACCTGAATTGATCACAAATTCGTTCATTAACCCTCTATATTTTTTTAATTCATTGTTTTGTGACTCTTTTCTTCTTCTTTTAGAAGCACCGCTTTCAAACCTTCTCGACGACATTTAAAACAATTTAATTAAATATAATGTAGACGAAATCTCAATTACCAAAAACGTATAATAAACTATGCGTCTATGCCGTTAAAACAAACACTAACACTAAAATATAAATAAATATAAATTTTATAAGAAAAAATGTTTACAACAAACGAATAACTTTTGAAAATGTAAATAATCTACTGAGAAGTAGCGAGAACTGACGAGTCAACTCACGAGTAACCGTTCTCATAATCGTATGATGGGTGTTTACTGTTTATTTATTATTAATATATTTTGCGTGATAAATCTGTTATGACTGGGGGCCGATGGTTGTGGCCCGTATGGTGTTTCCAGTATGTACAAAAATAGACTTTTATTTCTTTTCTTTGCATTTTACGCTGATAGGGATTAATTATTATATTTTTTTGAAATATTATATTTATTTTTCTTATATTTATTTTATACACTGAAAGTATTAAAGTTATTCCTTTTGACTTTTGAGGCCCTGAAATATATTATGAGGACCGAGGCCTGTGTGCGGTGCACATTCTGCACGCCCGGTTTTTACGGAACTGCCTCCAACTTAAACTGGGACCATAACATATTTAAATCAGTCACAGCAACTAAAAATTGAGCAACCACGTTAGGGTCACTCGAAACGCCCAACGCCAACTCGTGAACCGGTCTTATACTAGCTACCGCAGTTGTACGTAATATTTCCGCGCGTGCCCCTCCCCCTCCCCCGTGTGAAACACTTAATGTCTTTGGCGTCAACCATGACAGCTATTGATTTACAATTTTTTTTAAATAATAATTTAAAAAAAAACCGGACTAACTACTGCCGAAATTAATATAACAATAAGCATCGAAAATCAAAGGCGCGCACCACACAATACCATCATAATAATAATTTAAATTAATTTGAAACACTATCAAATATACTGTAATGCAAACATAATTAAATGACACCAGTACAATAAATAACAAACGCCTAAAACCCACGATCACAGAACCTCCCGGGTCCAAAACCACGCTCGGCTACTAATGTTGTCGCTGCGACAGATCTTACGACAAAATATGCAGTTTTCTGCCGCAACTTACGCAGATAATAGACGGGAATGGGTGACCAAGTTTTAAACAGAATATAATGGTTTCAAGTATAACAATATTACTACAACGCCTAGCGTACAGTATATATGTATATATGTATAAATAAATATATATAAAATAAATCATATATAAGATGAAATTAGTGATTACTAGGGTCCGGATTTGTATGCACTCAAAAACCTTAAAATACTATGCTAAATGCATCAAAAAACCTTTAAATATGCATTTGTTATGCTCTTACCCAAAATATATGCATTTATAATTTTTTTAAATTTTTTCCTTGTATATTACAACTTAATTAAACAAACTTAATTTTTTTATTACCAAAAAAAAAAATAATAAGAATAAAAAATGTATTAATTTCTTTTACACCATAATATATATATATATATGTATATCTTTGGTAAATATTTATGAAAAAAATATATATACAATGAAGACGATTTATAAAAAAAAACAATTTAAACAAATAAAAACATTTTGATTAATAGATATGAATCGATATTTACTTTTTATAAAAAGAGTTAACAATAATATATTCTTACATATATTCAGGTGTCATATTTATTCTTCTATCACTTAATATATGTTTATATACATAAAAGTAGACTGAAGGATCTTTCCACATCTACTGACGTCAATGGTGCATATTTCATATTGGCCACAGAGCAAGGATTGAAATTATCTGGGATTTGTATTTCATTGTTTCCTGATATAATTAGTCCGATTTGTTCTAGTACTTGAAATCCTTTATTTTTCTGATACAACTGAGATATTTTATTTTTTATAATAGAACCTTTATCACCTTGTATATTTGATAGTTCGGAAATTATATTTTTCGTTATCTCTAACGGTTGTAGTAAAGTCAATTTAATATTTTCTAAGTTTGTGATAGTCCGAACAAGTCTAGAAAAATTAATTTTTATAAATGTTAAATCATTTTTCACTGTAGAAAAATTGAACATTTTTTTACAATTATCTACACTTGCTAAAGAATCATTATCTAGTTTTTCTATTACACTTTTAATGCCTTCATAGTTATTTGCATTAAATACAACTGCCTCTATCCATCTTCCCCATCTTATAATTACTGGTTCTGGGGGCAATGGTAAACCAGAAAGCATTTCTTTATATATTTGAATACGAGAAGGTGACTTTAAAAAAGATTTCTTTACATTGTTGATAACTGATTAATACTGATAACAGTGGCGATAACTCACCGGATGCTGTTAGTTCATTTATTATTTTAATATCATAACTAATGTGCCTAGCATGATATTACATTATTTAATTTAAATATTCTATTATTTAGATAATTTCTCGAAATCGCTGGTCGTTCGAGGCCGCCTTAAATTATCGAATCCGATATTCGCGATTTGAGTATCATTGGCTCGTTGATGGCTTGTCCCGCCCTAGCGTATTCTTGAGCGCATTTTCTATGTAATTTATTACTTGTCCGTTTTAGGTTCGCGATTTCTCTGGTCCTATTCTCAGAATTTTTTATGTTAAATAAATAATTTTACCCTTTCAGCTCTAACTTACACATTTGTGTATGATAATGCAATACACTTAATAGCCTTAAATTATTTGTACATAAATATAACTTTGGTACTGACCTACATGTACCTGGCATACCTGGCGATACATAACTTTTATAACTATTAATCAATCAGTAATAACCTCGAGGGTAAGGGAGAACAATGTACGATTCAACATAAATTATTCAAGTTAGGTTATTAAGAAATTCTAAGAATAAGACTAAAGAAATCACAGGAAACCACGCTAGGACGCGGCAAGCCATCAACGAGCCAATGACACTCGAATTGTGAATATCGGATTCGATATTATAAAGGCGGCCTCGAACGACCAGCGATTCTGAGAAATTATCTAAATAATAGAATATTTAAATTAAATAATGTAATATCATGCTAGGCACATTAGTTATGATATTAAAATAATAAATGAACTAACAGCATCCGGTGAGTTATCGCCACTCGATGACAAAGCGTGGGTGGATGGCATTTCATGGAACTAGCACAATCATACACGATAAAACAAATGAGATCAACGCTATCTCTTTAGGACGACGTAGGGACCGATAGGAAGAGTAGCCAATATATAAGGGAGCCCAAAACAGCATCAATTTAGACGTGATTCTACCGGGCTACAACAAGCACCTTCACGCCAGTCGATTTTCTGAATTTATAATAAACCAATCATTACAATATTAAACAGTTTTTATAATTTATTCCAACACCACGACTTCAAAGCTCCTTTTCGTCCATCACAAAGATCGTCCTCTGGTTGGTCCATATCATACACATTTGTGTAGGTAAATCAATATTGCCCTAAAAACCTGAGATATACCAAGTGCTTATAACACTTAAATAAATTATATATACATCATTATAGTATTATAGGCTTGTAAACCATTATTAAAAATATTATTTGATGATTAGGTTAACAGAAAACATACCAACACATTTGTGTAGATTAGGTATCAATAAATGTAATAATTATTAAGATAATATATTTTTATACACCAATATAAACATCATACTTTTATTTCTTAAATAATAATATATTACAATTTGATTTTTTTTTATAAAATAAAAACAAAAAAAAAATAAGTCATCTCGACTTTAACATAATTATTTAACTTATTTTAATTTTAAAACTTATAAAAAACATTAAGTACCTATACTGAGTTAATTTTTAGTTAAAAAAATCATATTTAATATGACTATATTTTATTTATTTTTATGAAAATTAGTAAAGCAGTTGTTTTTTGCTGTAAGGCATAAATAAATATTACATTTTGTACATATTACCCTCGTTCTACTTTTGCAATTCTTCATCCTGCAGTTCCTAGCTGTTGATAATTTACTTACTTCGGGCCAATGTTCAAATCCGTCGTTTACCTTTGTTGTTGGTGGAACTGGAGCTCTATAATTTTATGGCCTATATAGATTTTGAGGAACTTCTTCAGTATCTGACGAACTGGATTCCTCAGGTAATGAAAGTTTTTTTACAGTTGTAGATAGCCATTCTTGAGCAACAGACATTTTAAAGTTCATAAGGTTCAAGATTTCTTTTTTAGGTAGTCGCATTTTTTCAGCATCTTCAAGGTACTCCATCCATGAGTTCACTATACTTAAATCGATAAAATGTAATGCCACTTTTAGGGTCCATTTTTTGGTTTTTACACATGTTCGATAACATTCAATCTGTTGATCACATACGTCAACTCCACCCATATATTGATTATATGATTTTACAATAGCTGGACAAGGAACTTCAATTTCTTTGCTTTCTGTCTTACTCCACCTCTTTACCGTAACATGTGGCTCTGCTCCTGTTATAGTAGATAGTAAAGTAACACATTTACTATCTTTCCATTTAACTGCTGTAATTTTGTTATCACCTCTAGTGAACTCTTCCCAGGCACCTCTTTCAAATTTTTTGTCCTGACTAAAATGAACATTTTTAAGCCGATTTGACATTATTGTACCTGTAGCCATTATTTTTTTGCTTATCAATCGATCCATTAACGACACAGTAGTAAAATATCGATCAAAAAATAAAAATGATCCTTTGGGGATAGTTTGAGATAAATGAATAACAACCGCAGGTCCTAGTCCCAATGTTTTATCTTGAAACGGTGTTTCAGCACCTTGATATATTTCAAAATCTAAAACTTTGCCTTTGGACGTTGTAATAATAAAATTTTTTTAAATCTGTAGGTGGGGGTTTATTTTTTACGTACTGCCTGTTGGGACATCGACCTGTAAAAGGTATTATCTGCTCGTCGATTGAATAACAGCCAACCGAACGTGATATATTCCTACAAGCGTTACGAACTTGGTCGACAATTGGTTGAATTTTCCAAAGTTTACTATTATTATCGGTTGGACGGTTATTTATATCAACATAGTGTAGACAAGTACGTAAAATTAAAAATCTGTCTCTAGTTATAGCTTGAGAAATACAAATCAAACCATAACTTCTATTCCAGTACATACGAAGTCGGGGGTACTTTATTATGCTAATCATTGCATGAACGCCGTATAATATTTTAATTTCGTCAGCCGTTGTTTTAAGTTCTTTACCCATTTTATTTAAAGCGTACATATTGGTGTATAATGCAGCGTTTTCAAAATGTTGATTTGATAGATATTTTTGAACATAAGTCAGAGGTGAGGGAATATTAATTGGTAAGTGAGGTCTATATGTATTATATCCTGGCAACAGTGTTCCAGTAAATGGTTTTTGTGACCAACCAATGTTTACTTCTACTACATTTTGTACAAGAGAATCGCCTATTGCATGTTCAGGGACCGACATAATTGGTATTTCAATTTGATTAGTAATAATTGGTACATTACCATTATGTATACTTTGATCACAATTTCCATCTGAATCTGAAAAATCAGATTACCCAACATTTTGTGAAGTTTTAGGCTTCCAAGTACGATCAGCATCTGAATCATCTCCACTCTCATATTCAAAATCTGAATCACTTAATGTAGCCATCAGTTCAATAAAACTTGTACTTAACTTCGCATGACGCATAGTTAAAATTTAAATTAAAATTCAATAAAATCAAAAATATTTAAAATTATTATGACACCTACTTAACACATAAGCCGAACACGCACAAATGTGTAGGTCAACAATACGACGTTATTTCGCGCAAATGGTGAACAACAACTAATGTCTAATAAAAAAATTAAAAACATCGTAAGATTTTAATTTAAATCGATATGTATTACGATAAGATATGTTAAATACGAGTTATTTATAACCATCGGAAATCGACTATATTTGGACTGTATAAATGAGAAATTAAAAAAAAAAATATGTACTAAATTATAAATAGAAAATTGTGGAATTATTCTGGTTGGTTATCGGTAACATACACAATCGTGTTGTGTAGAAACGAAACCCGTATCATATTTCATAAAAATAATACAATATTTTGAATCTAACTTACACATTTGTGTAGGTTAGTAAACAATAAGAACTAAAATAAAACTTAGGCTCGGTATTTAATTATTATATACATATGTTTAGGATAGGTGAAAATTTCTACGATGGTAATTTGTTAGCTCGGGCTGAAAGGGCGATCTAGCTTTGCCTTGACCTAACCTAACCTAAGTGATTTATGTTGAAACGTACATCGTTCTCCCTTACCCTAACCCTTACCTAGAGGTCATTGCTAATTGATTAATAGTCATAAAAGTTATGTATCGCCAGGTACATAGCAGAGGTTTGTTCAAAAAGTATCGCGAATTTCATGTTTTTTCAAGAATTATTTATTTATTCATGAATATCTATTTTGTCCCCTTCAAAGTAATCCCCATCAAACATTATACACATGTGATAACGTTTTTTTCCAACCCTCAATACATTTTGAAAAATTATTTTTGGTGATCTTGTTCAGCTCCTCCTTCAATGCCGTCTTTATCTTCTCGATCGTGGCATAGCGTTGTCCTTTCATGAATCTCTTCAGTTTCGGGAACAAGAAAAAGTCATAGGGGACCAGGTCTAGGGAATACGGTGGCTGCGGCATTATTAGAATGTTGTTTTTGGCTAAAAATTCGCGCACAAGTAACGATGTGTGAGCAGGGGCATTATCATGGTGCAAAAGCCAATTTTTGTTCTTCCACAAATCCGGGCGTTTCTGGCGGATTGCTTCTCGTAAATTACGCATTAATTGAAGGTAATATTCCTTATTGGCCGTTCTACCCTGCGGCAAGAACTCATAATGCACCACGTCCCTGCAATCGAAGAAAACTGTCAGCAAACCCTTCACATTCGACCAAACTTGGCGTGCTTTTTTCGGTCTTGGCTCGTGCAGTAAAAAAAAAAAGTTGCTTTTGTCCAAAGTAGCTTCTTTGTATGCAACAGTTAACATTCTGAATGCGTCCGCGCACTTTAAGTTGTTCTTCACACAAAATTTGATACAAATTCTTTGATCCATTTTTTGAAATAGACGAAAATCAAAGACAAGCTAAAACACGCCCACTTGTTAACCGAACGACTTTTACTGTTCTGCAGTGAAGAATCCGATGAATGTTTGAATATCCAGTGTTGGACCACACAAGTTTCGGGTTGATTACAGATAGCTCTTTTATCATATATCTATTATCGCTTGTTAAAATACACTCGATATTCACGATCTCCGGTGATGACAATGATAGTCACGGTGACGATGGCATGTTTAATACGTTTATATTCGACAAGTGCGATAGGTAAACTGAATTTTTCTTGTAAAAAAAAAAAATCTCGCTACGTATTAACGCGAGTGATTAGGGGAACTGGATGTTTTCATTATATAATCGTATTTGTATTTTATGCAGACATAAAAGAGATACAGAACATAACAAGATATGAAAATTGATGAATATTTTTCAATGATTTTGGTTTGTATTTAATATATAGGAGAGTGGTATAGGGCGTATATTTTATTATTTTCATAATCACTAAGTATGTCAATTTTGAACAAAATAATGTATAATATAATATTATTATTATTATTTTGGATAGAATATATATATATATAATTATTAAACAGTGAAAAATAATTTTAAAAACAAAGAATAACGACTTGACGAAAGAATAAGTATTGATGGAAGGGGAAGAGCATGAGTGGGTACGTAAGTGATATATATGGATAGACTCGGATATCAGGAGGTGGAGTAGTACATGGCGAGGTTTAAGGTCGCGCATATACGTAATATACATGGATAGAGTATGGCCGTGTAGGGAAGGGGCAAGAGTGGGTATTTAAGTGTATATCCCCTCAGCAGCTATTATATATTTAAATACAATCCAAAATAGTTGAGAAATATTTCCCAAGTTTCCTCAAGTTATCTATATATTCTTTCCGAATTGTTATGCTTTTCGGATAAATGTATCACAACATCGAATAGCGCTGTTGTCACCGACTGAAAGTAATTAGAAGTACATGCCTCATTATTTAAATACCTAATTGTTAATAAAGACTATGTAATACTTAATGCAGACGTTGTTATGCTATACTTTTTCCCATTAAATATTTTAGTTTAAAATTTGATAACTAATTATACATTTACTAGTCTTACCTTTTCTATTGATAATAAAGACTTTGTAATACTTAATGCAACCGTTGTTTCACCTGTCGTATACCAATCTTTCGATGGTACACTTCTATCTAATTTTGAGAACTCAAACGACTATGAATCAACTGGTTACATAATTGTTCTCAAAATGTCGGTATGACCACTTCACCTTTTAGACCTCGCCTTCAAAACCATAAATCAATCGGTTACAGATCAGACTCGGAGTACACGGGTCTCTATGAAACTCCACACACTAGTGTCTCGATAAAAAACCCCCATTGCCCTTTTACCGCGGTGCTCACGTTCTTAAATATTATTTACAAACTGTTGTCTCAGCTCATTTACTTCATTGACTTATATTATAAATATGATACTGTCTATTTGACAGTATTATTATTATTATTATATTTTAATTTAATTGCATATTTCACCAAAACACGTTGGCGCATACAACACACCATATAATATATTTACATACAATCAGATTATTCGTATTTTAGAATAGTTTCAAGTATATAATGTGAAATATAATATATTGTGATGGTATTATTACTTTAGTATGATGAACACATGATATAGATTTTACAATCATTTTTAACTATATAACAGTGTAATGACAGCATTAAATTACTTTATTTATTAGTTAACAAATACAATTATTTATTATAAACATATATGTTTCATGATTTATTAATGGATATATTTCTAAAAAATGTCTGTATTCGAATGGATAATTAGGGTGGGTGAAGGAGGCTCATAGAGGATTTATAAAAAAAGTCTCCCCACCACTTATCAGGAAATAAGAGTGAATCAGCTAGCGTTTCAGCCCCTTGGTTATCCATCAGTCTTTTAGTGTATCGAATAAAAGAATAACCTGTTAACCTCAAAGAGGTTGGGTCTAGCCTTAAATTAATCTCCTTATTTATCACTTCTCGATAAGTGATAATCCAAGGAATGAGAGGAAGGGTACGGGGATGGTTACGAATTTTCATATATACACTTCGATCCTTCGACATTCCACTTTTGACATAATTTAAAGGGAAATTTTTATAAGCGTATAGATTCCTCCTTTTTGTTATCAAATTGCTCATAATTACACGTTGATACATTTTCCAGTTGAATATCATACAGTTTCTTATCCGACTCGTTGATGATAAATCAGTAATTTGTCCCCGGTTTAACGCATTTGGAGTGGTTCATCCGTCAATTGTTCTAAGAATATACGTAGTTATTAATTACGCAAATAGAAATTAAGTATTAATACAACATAACAACGTATGAAAATTGGTGAATATTTTTTCCAATTATTGTCATTTTATATTTAAATACATAATATAATAGTAGGGTGGCCATAATTTAATCAAGTAAAACCGGGACAGACAAAAAAATAGTAAATAAATTTAGAAATAAATATTATTGAACTATATTCACCATTGGGTATGTATTAAAAAAACGACACACTAGGTTATAGTGTTATAACTTATACACTTTATTACTATAACAAATTGACAATGTTAACTTTTTTTTTAAATTTATGTTTTATATCATTTAACAAAATTAAATTAATATATTATAATTATAAAATAACAACACTTTTTATTTATTTTTTTGGACTTGGACCGGGGGTGGCTGGGCTCTTCTGTTTCCTTTTCTTTGTACCATTCATATTTCTTAGATGATTCAACTGCGTAAGTAAAGATGACTGTGTTTTAACATACTCCTAAAATTTGGAACAAGTCTTCTTGTAATTGTACTTGCAGATTATAATACTTTCACAGTATCAAGCTGAAGATGATTTCGTTCGTCAGTCCATTGTATTTCCATTAAAGAAAATACACGTTCGACGTTAGCATTGTGGGCCGGTATTGCAAAAACATATTGAGCAATTTTTAAAAGTTCTGAGTGTTGTTCATCATGTATTGACACACTAAAAAAACATTGCCATTTTTCACTAGCAATTTTTTTATCCCAATCTAATATACTATTTTTGAATTCTTCGATTTTTTTTTTTTAAGTATGTTAGCTGATCAAACAATAAAGAATCGTCTAACTGTATGTTTTTATCAGATAAATAAATTATTGTTTCTTCTACATCACGCCATGCTATCGGCTCCAATAAAGACATCCAGTCAAAAACATAAAAGTGATTTGTTGAGACCGACCATTTGGTTAAATATGTAATTGCTGTATTGTAAAACTCATCAACTTCTTCATAAAATGTATGTTTCACTTCATCAGATATTTCTTCTTTTGTCAACATTTCTAGAACTTTTAAAACAACAAATTTATTAATTTGTCTATTTTTTAAGTTATCTAAAATAGTGCTTAATATTTTTCTTAGTTCAATTATACTCGTTTTAGATTTTTCAGTCAATAAAATGTTCTTGTTAAAAATAATAAGTTATGCATGTAAAAACCACATATATCTTTCACTCATCGGACTATTAAATGTGTCGAATAGTATTTTTGGAGGTTTCTTTTCGGACTGAAAAAATGATTTTAGTGCAGGCCACATATATAGGGTTCTTTCCACTGCTGGTAGCAATGATACCCACCAAGTTTTGGAATGATTTAAAATAGTTCTATCCACAAATTCACAGAAACCTTTTAATTTTTCTATTCTCACAGTGTAAATAGAAAAGCATCCAAATATTTTAAATATGATCATTTCAGCATCAAAACTAAACGTATTTGCAGATGTAGAAATAGTATTGTACAATATATGAGCAGAGCAGCCAACACCTTCCAATTCATTTTGAATGGCTTCTTTTAGTTTAAAAAAAATATTATTTTGTCCTTTCTATGAATTCCTCCAAAGTTCGTGTTTGCATTATCTGCACAAAATGCAATGCATTTTTTTAAAGGTATTTTCAAATTATATAATGTATCAATACAATATTATGAAATTTTTTCTGAAGTTTCGTTTTTAAGAGAACTCATTTTTATTAATTGACTTTTTATACCATCTAAATTTGTAAAATATTGAATTATAATTGGAAATATTTTTTCTGATTTATGATTACTAGCGTCTGTCGCCAAACTAAAGAAAATAGTATTTTCTAAATCTGATTTAAATATATCAACTGTAGGTGGAGCTAAAATGTATTTAACTATTGCAGTGCTTTTAGTTCGTGCGGTTGACATTTTACAAGCAATTTTTGAGTCTGGAAATAATTTTGAATAAAGCGGTGTAGTACAGTCAAGTGAATTAAATGAATTGGTGAAAAATTACCTTATAAACATTAACCAACTCTGCAGCAGCTACCAATTTTTCTTCTTTTGTATCAGGAGTTACAAAAAACTTGGTCACTTTTTCATTAATATTTACACTTTGAGAATTGTTTTTATGTTTGTTATACTTAATATGATTGACTATGTCAGATTTTCCACCGTGGGCAACTTGAAAATAGCTTTTGCAAAAAGTGCAATATGTTTCAAATTTATTTCTACCCTTTTTTATAAAACTCCAAGTAACAGAAAACTCTTCACGAAAGTGACATTTTCTTTTTGGTGCCATAATAACGAATAAAATAATAAAAACGAACAGTCTAAGCTACGGGCTACAGCCTACGACCTACGTACTACTGATGTAAAAGTCTGTCTCTGTATCACCCGTATGGCTGTATCGATTATCGATAAAATATAAAAATAAAACATGTAAACTGCACAGTGCACAGCGCACATGACTTGTTTGTTGTCCTTGAATATTCCCGATATTATTATTTTATATTTAGCCTATGGATTTATCAATTATTAGTTATCTTTAACATTAACATGTTGACTCTTGATTTCTATTATTTTAATTTTTTCCTAAAACTGGGACATATAGGCATCCTGAAAACATTTTTCGGGACACCGAACACAAAGTCGAAAACCGGTGACAGTCCCGGTTTTCCGGGACGTATGGCAACCCTGTATAATAGCCACTAAGGGGATGTGTGCGTTATGTATACTGATTACATGTATAGAAGGGTGGTATAGAACGAATATTTTATTATTTTTCATTTTCGCTAAGTATAATAATTTTTGAGCACAGTATAATATTCTTATTATTCGTATTATCATATTAACTATGTTCACTCTGCAGAATGGTATGGAATGCATCGATGGGAGAGACACATTACTATTTCTAATATGACATTGGGAAACATATAGCCATTACCTTCAATTAATATAATATGTGATAGAATTACAAAGTCAAATCATGTTTAATTAATATATATGTTACGGTAAATGATGTAAACGTGGTAAAAGACGTCATTCCCCGGTAAATGACATCATTTACCTAAAAATTGGTAAACGTTGTAAATGCAGACATTCTCCGGTTATTGTTGTCAATCACCAGTTTAATTGGAGAATGATGTTCAATAACGAATAAGCTTCGTTAGTTGAAAATATCATGACGGAAGTAGAT
>JACXSJ010003412.1:0-24505 GCA_014851325.1 Pentalonia nigronervosa | reverse complement strand
ATATAGGAATACATAGAACAATTGGTAAAACTGCATAAATTTAAGTATCATTCTTCAAAAGATCAAAAACCATTTAAATACTTAATCTTTTAATAACATAATAAAGCAAATAATAATAAAAAAAAATAATCATTATAAAAAAATTGTAGGTCATTATACAATTTAGGACAATATATATATAATATACTTTTCCTTAATTTTTTTTTTGTTTTTAAAAAACTATTGGGAATTTTTTACTTGTAACTTTATAAAGTGCCAAATAGATTCACTATCCTATTAGAAAAGATATCGATGAAAAAAATCAGTGCACTTTTACTGCACTAAGATATGATGATAGAACAAAAAAAAAAACACACACACAACATTGTAAAATCAATACATTTTTCGCTCCACTCAGAATCTAAAATTTTCATTTTAAGCGAGAAAATTAAATTATATAAAAATGAATGAAATTTTTAAAATCTAAGTCAAATAATTTAGTTAGTTTATAGAAACAGCTCCATATAACGAGTGTAAATTAATTAATTTACTTGAAATTCTATATTGAACCACAGAATATTGTAGAGATAAATAATTGAAAAAAATACAATTTTTGGGTTTTAAAAACAGTACTTTTGGCCAGCTAAAATTGTAATTTATACTACGGTGGTAAACTCTTCAGATTTCTAGTATGTTTCATGATATCATTGATATTAAATTAATTCACTATTATTATACAGTAGGTTGGATTAATATTTCTCGAAAACATTTGAAAATTTCATTGAGCGTATAAAATATAATATACATGAAAAGTTTCAAGCACCCATCAAAAATATTTTTAAATAACAATGAAAAAACTAACAATGTTATTCTTCATTTATGAGAAAATAGCTGATTTCGTCCAAATTTTAACTTAAGATATCTATATAAATCAAATATGTAAATAAATATTTTAGATTTTATGACTACCTATTTACAAGAAACCTTGTTTTACATTTTTAATGCCACCTTCTGTTCCTTGCTATACTTAAGTCTATATTTACAACTGTATTATTCACATATTGTCTTATAGTACAGGTATAATAAATTATATGAAATATAAAAATAAATCTTATTAATTATTATGCATCGATGCGAATGCACTCTATGTGTCATAAAAAAAAAAAAATACAAATTACAGTTGGCCACTTTAAATGCAATTGTTTATTTAACATAATAATAGAAACGACTGTTGCGAACAAATATTATTCTTTATCTATAATAGCTCCGCAAAAACAAATTTTACGTGCAACATACTCTACGCGCTCCCATAGTAATCTTCTCGTTCTTTTCCACACTGATTTTCTTTGAAGTGCAGCCGGCACCGGTGGAGCAGTCTTGACAATGTACACTGGCAAACGAATGGGAAGTTCTGGCGCTGACCTGAACTTTTGTGGACGGCTGACCTTGCAAACGATCGGCTGTACGGCCAAATCCATCTTGTCTATAAGTGAACGTCCATCCTGCACTAGCGACCATTCAACGTTGAGTGACGGACTAAGTTTGTTAATGGACGCGACCGTTTGAATGGTAAGTTCGGGCGCTGACTTGAACTTCCGTGGTTGGCTGAACTTATGAAAAGTCTGCTGCACTTACAAGTCTATTGTCACTATTACTGAGCGATCATCGTATGGACAGGAAAGCTGCAAGAACTTTTTGAATTCGATATTCTCAGAAGACATAATGTATTAACGATATTTTTAGACGGTTTAAATTTGTTAAATAGCTATTGTCTGCCGCTGTAAAACAACAAACTCTAGAGTGTATAATTTAAACGAAAACTTAAACTAAACACAAATCTATATGCATATACGAGTATAAATGATTGATCAAAAATGACAGATTGTAATTTTTTTCATAAATATTACATATTACAGTGACTATAACGAGTTCTAGAAACATATTGAACTATTTTGAATAACTATTTCACACAATAAATAAACTTTCAAAATGTTGTTTTTTTCTAGTTTATAGGGGCCAAAATATTATTAAAAATACTTTTAAATCAATTAAATCAATTAATTTATCTTTAATTCAATTTCTTTCAATCATTTTGATAAATAAACCACTGTGCATTTTAAATTGTTATTTCCCTGTAGAAGTATCAACTAGGTCCAATTATCTGCAAGAAATTTCGATCATAGTTGATAATAAGAGAATTTTCTCTACTACTAAAAGTGTCTTCTGACACAAAAATAAAAATTAATCCACATCATTGTAAAATCTATAAATACATCAGTCCGCTTAGAATTTAAAACTTAAAAAGGTTGACTAGTGGGTACCGCTCTGTTGTATAGTAGGTGTCGAATAGGTCATTTTTATAAATGTGTTAGATTTGAATTCAATGATATGAAATTATTATGTAAGAAACAAAATTCTGACTGAAGACAATCTGTCAGCCTACATTATTAAGTTTATTTTATGAAATAATTTCTATAAAAGTAATTTGTTTTTCAATTAATATTGCAGTATATTGAATTAATTTTTGCCGAAACCGTTTCACTTGAAAATATTATTGAGTGTATAAAATATAATAATATACATTAAAAGTTTCAAGCACTCAAGTTAATATATTTTTTAGATTTGTTGGTTAAACTATCAGCTACTTACGAGAAACCTCGTTTTCAATTTTCAAATATTTGGACTCAACATAAATTTTTATGCCTACAATTAGCTCAAAAAAAGTTAAAATATTTTTAATATGTTATAGTGTATATAGAAAATGATAATATCAACACTCGGTGAAAATTTCAAATGTCTACGGTCATTCTTTTTGAATTATAACAAAATAAGAAAATCGTTCCCTGAATAATCGGCAGATTAAGGGCGAATATCCAATGTCTAATTTCAAATACTCATAAAAAATAAGTTTGACTTTCCGATAAATTTTTATTTTAGAAGAAAATAAGAGAACTTTTACTACTCTAATACGGTAAGACAGACACAAAAAAAAAAAAAAAAAAAACACACATCATTGTAAATTTGTACTTACGCATTCCTCGCTCCGTTCAGAATCTAAAATTGTATGATTTAAATGATACAATTATAATGCATAAACAAAGTGATTACAGACTCAAGAAAGTGTACATATACCTCGTCAGGAAGTACTGAAGTAGACCCGGGAGAGTTTATAATCGTCCAAATTGGATCCGCGATAATTTGCAAACATTTTGAAAGCGGTAAATTGAGTCTCGGGGAATAAAGGTGGTAGGCAAGTTAGATGCCGGCTAAAAACCCACTCATTTCCCTTGCCGTAGACACTTTTCTTTAAAAATAAGATATTGTTCTACATAAAAAAAATATTTTCGAAGAAAAATCATTTCTATTTTCCTCGAAATATTAAAACATTTAACGTTATTTAGCGTTACCAATTAATTTTAAAAAACATAATATTATAAAAAAAATATATTTTTTTTTAAATTTAATTATATATTATAATGATCAAAATTATATTAATTTTTATTTTATATAATTTATACCATAATTATAAAATTTGACTTCTAATAAAGATTTTTAGATATTAAAAAAACAACATAAATATATAAATATTTTGTTTGTTGTTGAGACTTTATTTATCTACTACGTTTTTTATCTTGGACTCGATTAACCGAAATAAATTTATTTAGGATCCAACATTTACCAATCTCGCCATGCACGCTCGATGGTAACAATAAATTTTTTTTATTCTTATCTGCAATATTGCAAGTAAAAATAAACGAATTAGCGGCTCTATGATTTCAACATAATTATAATATTATGTAATATCGGGTAAGTCACTCTAAAATAACTGTTTCGATCGATTATCGACTAAAAATGCTTTCTCAAACATCGATCAACATAGGTCGAATATTTTTTTGATTTCATAAGCCTCGGTCACATGTTTTGCCTTTTATACATAATATAATATCTGCTACCCGTAGCTTATAACATTAATGTTTAAACTCTCTAATATTCTTACGACCCGTCCGGAATTCCAAATAATATTTGTACGAAATTCAGTGCTAATTGGTCAAAAACTGTGGATTTGCATATTGTGCGTTATTATCGAGATATAACCCACCGGCTGTCTATTATAATTAGAGTTTAGATTTTGTAGATTTATAAAAGGAAAAAAAAACTATAAAAAATAGATACCAAAAAATGTATATTGAATGCGTATTAATTTGTTTTATTACTAGGAGTATCCGTGGTTAAAAGTGGGTTGGAGCGAAGGGTAGCAAGTCAATCAAATTGTCATATATTTAGCGAAATATATATTTTTTTATTATCATAATAATTCACAATATAATATAATTACTATAGTACAATTTATGACTGATTCATCACAGCATTTTCATAGACGATGGGAAAAATATATTTTGGTTTCTAGATTAAGATAAAACATAAAATTTAAGATAAAATGGTATTACCATGTATTGCTATATCAATTTCTTGATTTAAATTTCACAAGCGTTGCAACTCATCCCAGCGTCCTATCAGAGCTTTACTGTTGTTAATTTTCAATAATCGGTCATAATTGAAAGATGGCTTTAACATTAAACCATTTAATGTTTTCACACGTAAGAGTGTAACAAACGTTAAGCTAATTTGAAACTTGGCATCACCAAACAATAGCTTTTTCCAATGTTATCCCCTGCGATCGATGGATGCTAACAGCATAAGCTAGCATCAAAGAAAACTGTTCTCGAGAACAAGAAATACTATTTTATAAAAATTATGATGTTATTGATACAATGGGAATAGATTCTCCATAAAGTTTGTGTCCAGTATATTTAAGAAAAGCCACTAGTGCACATAGTGACGTATTTTCGTTTAAGTTCCTTCTATACTTGCATCGTAAATTATATCAGTTATTGTTCCAACTGATCCATTATCAAGTCCTTTAGAAACCCAGAGATTTCTATGTAAGATAACTTTCTAGTATTCGTAACTATATTTATCTTTTTTTACTCACTACACTGTTGCTAAAAATGACCTCTAGGTCGTGCACGCTTCGTCGCATGGAGATACTCCATTGAACATGAGAGCATAAAATAAAAACACACACACATGCTTATAAAATCCCCAATATATGCTCATAAAATGTGTAAATGAGTAATTAATCATAATTAATTAATGACAGCATTTAGAAATGCCAAACTTAATCAATGCACCCTTCAGATAATCATAAATATATATTTTAAATTTCATGACGATTAATTCAGTAGTTCAGGAGGAAATACCAATAATAAATTGCACGAACTGGGAGATAGAAGGGAGGGCTATGCTCCACCCCGCCCAATTATTTAACAGGTATACGAGTAGCTTTATAACCATCCTTATAATAGATTACAGTTATAGTTTAATAATCTGAATTGTAATAAAATATAGTATAAAAAAGTGGAAAAATTTTATGGAAATAAACGTAAAATATATTAAAAAAATTTATGGTCATGGCTTAACCTAACCTTTGAGTTATATTTACTCAGCCCCGTCCTAATCTCTCTCTTTCTTCTTCTGAATTAGATAGACGTCAATCAAACGGGATCTAAAAGTGATTCAGCGAAGGAAGGAGCACCCACATGTCAAGTCTGCGGTATTAGACTGCATACTGTGAAACATATAATAACCGAATAACTTAAATACGAACAAGATTGACAAAGGATCGGAATAGATTGCGATTTTTAACACTGCATCGTGTCTAGAAACTGAGGAAAACATTGAGATAATCGCCTTCTTAAAAACAATAAACCTGTACAACTCAATAAAAAAAAAAGTGTAAAACATATTACTAGCTCTAAGTTACTTAGAATTAAATTTATAAACAATGTCATTCTACTGTTTACTTTTATCGTAGTCCTATTTGTATAAGTATATTTTTGAAAATTACTGTTGTTGTAATATGCATATAAATCATAATTTAGAAATACCAAATCTATGAACTAGGTTAAGAAAACATACTTTTTGTATGAAATTTACTATTAAGTCTTAGTAAGTTTTAATAGATGTAACAACATAGAACTAAGTTAAACTGTAATATAAAAGAAATAAAAATGTATAAGGAAAGAGGCTCTTTAGCGGTGATTGCTTAATGAGGTCACTGTTGGACAAAATGTAATAAATAGTGTTTTATGTTAATTGTGTTTAAAGTGTTAAAGTGTACGTCGGAATCGATCGGCGTATACAATACTGTAAATAACTTGACTATAAGTCAATAGTTTTGACAATCTCACAGACGTATTACAGCAACTAAAATATAAATAATTATAAAATAGGCATAGCGTGTGTTTCGTCGAGTTGGCTCAATTCGCAGCAGTCGATTGTCTTATATTTTCACCGATCTTCATCGCATAGCAGTTATACGTTTTATGTTTTACTCGTATTATTTCGCTACAGTAAATTCATTATAATTAGGTGATTTTATTTCACTCGATTACTCGACCAAATTAAAAACAATTGGCTTTATTTGTTATGCCCACATGTGAAGCTACGGCGTTAGATTGCAGACTGTGAAATATATAATAACCGAATGTCTTAAATACGAGCGAGATGGACAAAGGATCAGAATAGATGCGATTTTAAACTTTGCGTTAAATACACAAACCGAGGACAACACCGAGACGATTGCCTTCTTAAAAACAACAAACTTGTACAACTCAATATAAAAAAAAAAAAAAATTTTAAAACATATCATTAACTGTAAGTTACTTAGAATTAATGTTTTTTTCAAAAATACCACTCTACTATTTATATTTTTTCGTAGCACCATTCGTATATATATATTTGTAAATTACTATAAATAATTTGACTGTAATCGCTAATGGCCTCAAATTTTGGATTTTTGCTTTGAGATAAAAAAAAAAAAAAACTATGCACGCGGTGTTTCTACTTCCATAAATACATGACTATATTATAACAATAACTGAAACGAGGCTTCCGCGAGTGCTTAAATAACAGTAATACGATAACTCGTATATTTGTTCGTGGTATTTATTCCAACGTTCTAAAATAGTTTCTTCCGCCTGTACCAGCAATAATAATTTTATCGTTTCCACTGTAAAAACACGTTTCCTCATTCGTGTGAATTTTGGTTGGAAAAAATGACTACGGAAAAACTAGAAGAAAAGTCCACAACCCAGAAAAATAATCCATGGAAATAGAAGTCCACACGATAATTATATTATTTTATACAATAATTTGTCGGTTTACTGTAATATGGAATTTTTGAAGAATATAATGATGAATTGAAAATAATATAACTTGTCACAACCTTTATTCGATGTTATAACCTCACTAATATCATGCATAAAAATATAAAAACAAATTTTAAACTTGGGATTTGCTGTAGAGTGTGGCTGGTATTACCTCGACTACAAGATAACGTTTAACGGTGCACTACATACTTTTGAGTACTGAAATATCCAATTGAATATATTATGAAATAGGTACGATATATTTCTCTCTAAATTACATTTTTACTACCTTCATCTATTGATATTTTGACGTTTCGACTGGCTTAAGCAAAGTACAGCTTGCTCAATCTACAAATTAAATAAAATGTACATTTCTCAAATAAAAAAAAAAAAAAAAAAAAATGCCAAAATATTAATCAATATAGTCGGATAATAACAGTGTAATTTTTCGAAAGGTATAATTGTCGTATGAAGACGACATTCGTCATTTATAAATTACCATAATTACTATAATAATATATTTTAGCAATTGTTCAAATACTTTAATAAGTAGGTGATGTCTGTGAAGAGAGATGTGTCGAAGTGACTTAATATATAAGATATAACATAGGCAACAAAATAAAAAAAAAAAAAAAAAATAAATAATAACTCACACTTAGGCACCACAGAGTTTAGCGACTTTCGTGAGATTCGACAGGACCCGGGCGACGATTAAGTCGCACAGGCTAAGTTTTTTTTTATTTGATTATTATCGTACTTACATTACATAAAAGTATTTCCGACCAAAAATGAAATTGTGTTTGAATATCATTTTAGTAATTTTGCGTTCTTACCTTTCAGAAAGAACGGTGCCGGGATATACGTAGGTACTATATGGTGTCAACGAGGTTTCGATTAACTGAATAGCGACCACTTTACATGGAATCTTCGTATCGTTCTAACTTAGAAGGGGCGAACGTAGGATCGGCAAGTGCATACAACAGTATATTTAATATCTATAATTTCCCTTGTAACCAAACCATTACATTGGATTAAACCTTAACTGAAAAAACAAATAAGAACACAAAATAAATATAAAGCTCGGGTGATTTAAAGTTTATATTTTTTAATTTTTTTTTGGTTGGTTTTTTATCCATGGGATTTACCCGAGATTTACGCACGTATGTCGAGGATCTTTCGTCGTTGACACGTATAAAACATCAATTATTAAAACATATTTGCAATGTTCAACGGTTTATGTGTTTATTTTTATTTCTTAAAAGCGTGTAGCTTTCATAATACATTCTTGAGGCGAAATGCCTTCTACCGTGACACTTGTTTAATAGAATAAAAGTGAGAGAGAGAGAGAGAGAATGCGTGCGTGCTATAATCTACGAACAAACCGGCGATATGCAAATACGTTTAGTAATATAATATGGATCGTAAACGACGATCGATCTGCCTATCTCGTTATCGTGTGACTCGCAAAGGATCCGATGAAAAATAATAAAAAAAAAAATTTCCATTTGATATGTGAAAGTTTAAGCTTATCAAATGAATGTCCATCGACCAATGTCATATTATCAAAAGGAGTGATTTTTTTTTATTGTTTTGACTTCAACGGCCATACATAAATTTGTTTGTAGATATAGCGGGAAAGCTGGCGATGTAAGAATTCTCGAAAATTTAATTTTGGGAGATTCTCTGAAATTTTTCCATGATAAGGAAATAAAAATTTGCCTAGATATATACAAATAATAATACGTACACGTCATGTTTTTTAATTTAATATTACGATTTCACTCAGAAATTGTTTGAATGTATTGTATGCGTTAAAATATTTTTGGAGAATAGAAAGACTTTTCGGTGGCAGTCAAATTTGAACACTGAGGAAAATTTGGAAGTCATCATTATAGTATTCAGTAGCCACTGTCCATATTTAGAACAATATTTTAAAATAAACGACGGAAAATCGATTATTTCACGTCTTCATTAGATATTCCGCCGAAATTACCTGTAAGAAGTTTATCGATTGCGCTGGTTATAGACTCTGCTAATTTTTTTTTTTTTTTTTTAATGTCAATTCCTTCGGATCATGAATTTTTTTTTATACTTTTGCTAATAATTGATAACTTGAGGCTGAAAAAAAAATCGCAATTATTAAATCGATGAAACACCACAATTTAATCCAAAAATATTGGCATCGTTTTGAATGTCATCGGAACGGACAACTAACAGTTGCGATTCCAATTCATTGAAAACTAAACTTCACGCGATTCACTAAAGCGCATCAATGCATCGTCTTCAAAATATATTTTGATTTTTCACATGACGTTGAATATTAAAAAAATGCTAAACAATTCGTGTGAAGAGCACTCGAAATAATATTATGAAAATAACTTGTGCCTCTCTGCCGCCGCCGTCGGTTGTCTGGCGTATTGAGCCAACGATGACACATTTTCCTCGTAAACACAGTATAGGTAGGTATTTATTTGGCGAGGCGGATTTCTTCGAAGGATTTTCCATTCAGCGTAATATACACAACAACGCGTTTATGGATGCGATATAATAATAATATACGTTATTTGTTTACACATTTACGTGCTGCTGTTTAAATAGAACATTTTTTTTTTTTGAATTCGAGAAGTATATTTTAATATTATGATTTATCGAAGAGTTGTTGCAGTCGGAGTGCCATTGATGTATTCGTACCTATTGACTGTTCATAGGAACCTACTTGATATTTGAAATCACTCCGTTCCATGGAAACTAACAATTACCATAATATTATGCCAGGGGCCCGAATGTATATATGTATTAGATTTTTTGCATTTTATATGAGGCCAAAATGCACTGCTTTTGTCTATGATTGACATCTCAAAAGATCGGTTGACTTCAAATATTATTGCAAAGAGGTAATGTATTTTTGAATTCTTTCTAACACTAAAATTTTTATTCCACAAATACGATTATGTACGGATAAGATATAAAATCAAATAAATTACAATAAACTAGTTTTGTAGGCCCACTGCACGCACCCGACATATCGTATTTACGGTAATCGGTCAAAAAGTCTATTTTGAAAAAAAGTCTAGATACATTTTCTTCCGTTGGATAAAGAGTCTGTCTTTATTGTCAAATTAAAAGTCCGAAAGTATAAAATTGTAATTTATTAAAATAAGATATGTATTTATTTTCTTATTCAATATTGTATTTTATAATAATTATTTTTTTGCCTATAAAATTAAAATTATTATCAAGTGCAAATAGTAATTAACTAAAGTAATCAAATATAATATTGTATAAGAAAATTAATTACATTTTTAAAATTTAAATTTTGTGAATTTAATATTTTGTATTTCGGATTTTTTGTACTAAATGAATTACTGGTTAACGATTTCTTTTTCATTCTATCAAATAACTAAATGTGGTTCCGTTTTTTGTTTGAGTTCGTTTAAATTTTCCAAAAAATTGGTTTGAAGCCCTGCTTTTAAGTCCCCACGCACTACATAATAATATACACGTGATTTTTTTGCACGATTTTTTTGAATTTCTCATTAATTTTCCGTTATACATAATAGTATAGGTACCTACGATAAGCGAACCGTCGGAAGTTCAACAGCGACGACTTTAATTTGTAACATTGCGCACTAAGACGAATCAGACGAATCATTTTTTTGGTAGTTTGGTTTTATTTTCAACTATATAACTTCATATACAGGATGATTCAAAATTAAAATGTTTTAAAAATGCATTAATATTGTGTTTGCAAAAAAAGTATAAATTTCCATTTGAGTTTCTAAAGTCGAACCTAAAACCCGCCAAATATAATGTAATAAGTATAAAATGTACAAATCATTGTTAATGTTTCTAAATCAAGAAATTTTCGTATCATACATTTTTCTGTATTTTGAATATTTATGTCATAGAATTGCTGTGACATACGTTTTGGATTATCCTGTATATTATCGTCTATTTTTATCCAGCCATATTACGTTTGATTTCGATAAAACTTCCGCGACAGCAATAATTTTTAATATTTTATCGTGCGACGTTTGCGAACTTTTTTCCGTTCATAAAACGTCGAAGAGGTTTAAATTACATCAACGTGATTTCTATAATAAATGTATTATATTATATCTGCAGCCAACCAGTACGAGATTTGCGCGAACCGTTAAACTACGTCTCTTCGACGGTGCATTTTAAACGGGACACTCTTCGACTATAATAGTAATAGCAATAAAATAAAATAAAAAACTGAAGAAAATTCCACGATGATTTCCCGTGTGGTTTACGGACGTATGCTCTTTGATATTCGAACCTAAACTCTTGCAGGATTTTAATGAATTCAATATTTGCGGTTAAGTACGAGAAACATAATATAATGTAGATACGAAGTAATAAACATGTATTCATATTTATTTATTTCACATTTTTTGAACAAAACACCGGTTTACATCATGTTGCATCAAAGTGCGGATAATATGTTTTTGTCAATATTAGACTAATAATAATAATATGGGTACATTCAGATATAATTAACTAATTAGATACCTATATAATATGTAAAATAATTGGGTAAGGTCAAATTGCACTTATTTTAGTCGAATTGCACTCGAGTAAAAAATAAAAAATAGGTAATCATTGAACTGCACTCGGATTCAAAAAGCTATTTTGACAACAATGTCATGCATGAAAGTTTTAAACATTTTAGAATTATTTTTTGTTATAATTATAAAAAACTGAATTTAAAAACTCTAATCTGGTGATAATTTTTGATTAATGAGTTAATACATTTTTTGATTTTATTAACTTTTTTTTGGTATTGCGTAGTTGAAGATCTTGTGTCAGTATTCAGCGAACGTGTAAATAAAGTTTATTTTTTGAACATTTTTGAATCAATGTGCAGTTCAACCGTTAATTTTTTTTTTTTTACCAAAGTGTAGGTGAACCATTTAATTTAATTTAAAAATGCAATTCGACTATCGCGAAATAATTTTATCGGAACAATTTTTTTTGTAACATCATTTTCTCTATAATGATACCTATTAGTTATGTATTTAAATTACTTTTCAAGAGTTATCACATAGGTAGTGTAACGTCGCAGAATTTTGAGCTAAATTATTAAAACATTCTCTACTATAATACTCTTCAAATCAAATATATTATTCCCATCATGTTATCATTTATATTATTACAAATGCGCGAGCAATAGTAGCGTACATAAACAATAGTGTTATGTAATCATATCTCCTCTACCCCCCCCCCCCTTGCACTAGTGATCGGTAATCATGGAGTCGAACACCGAACACTTCAATCAAACCACGTCGTAAAGTATCCAAAACCCCAATGTTCTCCCTTTTATTATTCCCTCGTGCACAGCACGATTTTGTTTATACAATAAAGTATCAGCAATCCCGTGTTTTTTTTTTTTATCTTTCTTAATCTCGTTAATCTCCAATTTAATCATATATCCACGGGCTTGCTATGTTGCCACTTATATTTATATTACCGTGATTGTCGTTCACATATATTTATATTCATATTGCCGTGATTGTCATTCACGTATATATTGAATACACTGTCCCCATTATGTATTTACTACCCTTTTACATTTTGCTCTTAAAATACATTAATCTGTTTACCCTATAAAACTCTCTCTTTGTTTACTTTCATTATTTCTTTTATTTTTTTTAAACTGAATTGTACAAAATCTATGGATACCACCGACGTTTCTTTCAGGAACCATGCGGTTCGGCCGATAGGTCATCAAGTAAGTTTTCCCCATACGTGATGCGTGTGTAGTAAGCCCATAAAGGTTGAACCATCACAGTAGTAAATTTTTTCAATTATTTCCGCCAAACCTCCGGTGCAATGTGATAATATTAGATGTTCTCCTAAAAACAGATATAAAAAGAAGCAAAGTGGATATTTTTTTCGTTCACTCGATTTTCAGAAGATTGCGGCTGTGGCCCGAATGTTTGGCCCAGGGTTGTTTTTGACCGCTGCCATAAAAATGATTGATCCGCAGGCTGAACTGACTTTTGTCCAGAGATTGTTGATGATTCTTACGAATATAGGCAATCACAAAATATGTTTTTTTGTATTAGTTTTCTTCTTTTTTTAATCTTAAATGTGTACGAGTTCGTTCTTAATATTATGAGTTGTGGGGTACAGGGATAAAACAACAATTTGCTAAGTCTATAATTATTTTAGATTAAAATCAATAAAATATTAAAAATAATTAAATGTAGTGCACTGCAGATTAAAAACTAAAATTAAAATTATCATATTTTGTGTAAATATATTATTAAATATCTATAAGTGAGTACAATAAAAAAATAAAGACATTCTTTTTCTACTAGTTTCAAACGTACGACGAGGAATTTGTATCTATTAGTATCAATATTTTTATTTTTTATTTATAAAAAATGGAACAAATAAACTATGTGAATTGTAAGTATATGTACTTTATACTTAACAGTATATGTTTTTACGGGGTTTTTAACTGTATGGCCTAGTCTAACCTCAAAAAGTTGTATGCGACAACATTTAAAATTTTTAATTTTACTCGAGATTATTTTTCAAATTTCTAATTATTTTTAAGAAAATTACAAAAAAGAAACCCAACGTAGCAGTAATATAAGTGAACACGAAACGAACGTTTATCATCGCACTGTTTTTTGCAGAAAAAATAATCAGTTACGCTTAAATTTTAATAAATTATAAAAGACATGTGCCAAAGTGAGTAAAGAGTGTTTTTATATAGACGCTTTAAAGGTGATTGAAGCGAGACCAGTGTCTAGTACATAAAAAACAACTGCAAGTACGCTCATTTGGCATTTTATAATAATATTATTTTTCAAGTAGGCACGTGGCAGTGTTTATTTTTTTTTTAAATCATCTCTCTCGACACGTCAATCTATAGCTATGTTTCCGTTCGAGAGATGTTTGTTTTTTATAACAAATCACAAACATTTTTTTCTCCCATTGGTTTGGTGCGCGGTTCACAGTGTACAATAATATTACAGAGTTATTGTTAGTGTTCATGCGAAATAAATTGAAGGAATAGTGTTTTTCAGCCTCACGTCAGAATAAGAACTAACACTGTTTTTAAAATGTTTTAAAACGTTGTTTTACAATGTGCACATTTTAAACGAAAAAAAAAACTAACGTGACGTTTCTTGTTAAGTCTGAGGTCGTTGCTTAGTTATACGAGGCTTTCAAATCGAAATTTTTTTTGTGGTTAATGGTTTTAGTTCTTCTTCTAATATATTTTCGGTTTAAAAAAAACTGGTTAGTATTGATCCTTTATTTTATGGTTATTTAAAACCTATTAATATTGTTCTTTTTAAAATATATATATTTTTATAACAATTTATAATATGAAAGTATAGCATAAAACAATATTTACTTACCATTGTTTTAAATTTCTATATACCATAAACGTCGGTAATTTGGGCCATAAATGCCATATATATTTATATTTTTAATATTGTTAACATATTTTTATGACTGTATGTTATGAATATTATTAATTATAATAAAAATATAAATATGATTTTATTATTTGAAATTGAAAATTGTAATTTTTAATTAAGTACAGTTGACTTAATTATATTAAAATAAGCTTGTAATATTAATTATTCGTAATCAAAATCTTATATATTCTTTCCTTTCGAGAATGAAAAATATTTCTAGTTAATTATTTCGTTTTTGTTCTATAAAATATTTAAATGTGGTTCCGTTTTTGTTTTAGTTTGTATATATTTTCCAATAAAACCCAGTTAATAACAACCGGTTTTAACTGATTTGAAGTTCATAGTTTTATCAATTGTAATCTAACACCACATTGGCGTGTTTAGAACAAATTCCTACCATTAGCACCCCCCCCCCGCCAATTGGAATTACTTTTAATTATTATTGTTTTACGTTTTTGAATAACAATAATCGAAAACACCCAACAAAAATGATTTTTCCGTGCGGAAGAAAGAAATACCATAAATATGAGACGTAATATAATTGTATTATTGTTTATCCGTCCATACAGTAATAACAACCACGTGATCTATATGAAGATTCAAGAGACGGTTTTTGTTGTGTTTTTTCCACCCCCGAGGGAAGAAAATATAAGACAAACATACAAAGTTGTATAGCCGCTAGTGGTGTTACTAATATCCGGATTCCAATACTATTCAGATAATCCGGATATCCGAATCCAAATAATAAACGGATAAAATCCGAATTATCCGAATAATCCCAATAATCCAGATATTTTAAACTTGTTGCTTAATTATAAAAACTTAAATATTTGTTAAATATAATATTATTAACTACTACCAACTGCATCAATCGTCAACATATTTTTAAAATATTCATTTATAATAATTAGATATGTGAACATTTGAATTATTCGGATTATTCGGATTATTCGGTTATTAAATTTTGGATTCGGATATCCGGATAATCCGGATATCCAAAAATCCGGATTTTTGACATCACTAGTAAGCCGTAAAACCGTTATGTTTTTTATAGGTCCACTTGACGTAATCGTTTGTCGTCCGTTTTATATGAGGTAGAAAGTCTATCGTACCTCGGGATGGATCTTGTGGGTAGGTCGAGACGAATCAAAGCGAACGATAATATTAGAACAATATTATAATGTCAAAATGTTACCGAAAAGTATAATAAAAGCGAAAACCGTTATCAGTCACTATATTATTATGATTATTGTGTTCTTATCAAGTCGTCGTCGTCGTCGTCTTAAGTCGGATAGAAACGGCATATCATTAATATCCATAATGTTATACATGGGTACTTTAAAAGAACGCTATTTTTTACAAAAACGAAGATGAATTTGTTACTTTCTGCGTCGTCTCGTAAAATACTATAAATCCGCGGGTTTATTGCGGAGTAACTCTCGTCACATTATTATTATACGACGAAATAACCGGAAATCGTCTACGAAACCGTCATCGTAAACACGGTTATTAGTAGCAGACCTTTACCGAGAACGTTGAGCATAAAGTGTAGTAATGACGACAGAAATAAAAATACACTTTATTCGGTCCAGAAGGTCTTTCCGTAGGTCCAGAAGACGAGTCAGGTCCGTTATAATCCTTCTGCGGTTGCTGGAAGACGAGTGTGCGGAGAGGTTTAACGACAAAAGTCTCTCTCGAAAGCGGACTCGAGGGCGGGGTGAGCACTAAACGTGTGCTCTATCATATCGCGAATATACAATATTATTATTTATAATACTAGCTATCCCGCCCGGTATTACTCGAGCAAAAGTGAAGTAAGTAAATGAAATCAGAATATTAGGCACATTAAAAACATCGCAAAGGTAATTTATGCCAAAGATTTTCTTTTTTATAAATTTATTCGTAAATATATATATATATATATATATATACGCCATATTCCTACTAATTATAATAGTTGTAAAATATATAGCCACTGATTACACCTATAAATAAACAGTGATTATAGATATATACACCATCAACACCTTTCAATTTTCCCAAAATTTTTAGGGTACAATATGTACCTATGATAGGATGCTATATATGCCAGAAACTTTTGCCGGAGTGTACAAAACAACCTCCAAAAGTTTCATGGCGATCGGATGAATAGTGTAGAAATGCATAAATGACATACAGACAAACATTCATTTTTATATATAAATATATAGATGTATTAACTTTAATCAATGGTAATCATAGATTTGTCCTAAAAAAATAACAATGTATATTCAACTCTCATATGATATAATTTATTATTTCGAATCCGTAAACGTAACGAATTGATGCATGCGTTTACCGTATCTACCGATTAACCAATGGCACTTATATTTTATATACAACATAAAATAATAATTTCCATAATGTATTTCTATTATTACTATTATAATCTGTAAGTTGTAACCAATGGCAACCATTAATAAACAAAAATAATTTTTGATTCCCATCGTGCATTTTGAAATCCTCGTGTGATCACCTCTTTAAAATGCGAATTTTGGAAAATTCTTTCTTAGTTCAAGGTTAAATTATAATAATAATTTACCATCATAAATATCAAATCAATAGCTCTATTAGAACCTATTAGGTTCAGCTCTACGTTGATTATAAATCATTCTTTCGGGACACTCTCATTTACTATATATATGTATATATAAAAATACACTTTATTTGGTCCGAGGGGTCTCTACGTAGGTCCAGACAACGAGTTGGTCCCGTTATAATCTCTCTGCAACAACCAGAAGATGAGTCAGCTGAGAGGGTTAACAAAAATGCGGTCTCTCTCGAAAGCGGTCTTAATAGGTGGAGGGGAGAGTGAAGTACGGCGAAAGATGCGCTAAACGTACGTTCTATCATATCGCAAATATACAATATTGTACAATATTATTATATAATACATATGACGATAACGTGCGAGGTGGACGACCATGTGAAACCACTGCCGCCAACGATGCTTTCAACCGATCCCACCTCGGCGATGCTCCCGAGTTGTCATTTATCATCGTTACGCGTTGTGTGTGCCATCAGTTTCAAACGTGGCGAGAGGGTTGACGGGGGTGACGAGTCGGATAGGGATTGTATATTTGCGGGGGGTAGCCGCCGAGGAGGTAGCGCTTAATGAGGGTGGCGGGGGCGGAGGGAGGGGTGATACGACGACCACTGCGGCGGGGGTGTGGGGCGGAGGTGGCGCGTGTAATTGCTCGTAAATCTCTTGTAATCGGAAAGTTAGTGTGGCTCGCGCACGATGATTGATGGACCGAATTCTGAGACCGCGCGTGGTATTGGCGGTAACCGCCGCCGCCGCGAAATAGGTGTCTAAAACGCGCCTCCTCTCCACTCCCCGGGGCCCGTCTGCAGGTCCTTCTCATCCGTGCTGCCTCTCCAGATACCCTACTTTGTACCGCGATCTCTGCTCTGCCACTCTGCCTCGCTTGCCAGCGCGAGTTAACGTTTATGGAATGTTTATTAACGCGCTCGTCCGCGACGTCGGACCTGTCATGCGTCGTCAAGCCGTCCGCGTTCATCTCCGAGAGACGCCACGTGCACGCATAACACACGCACAAGTGCACCTCTGACGGGCTCTCGTCATCGACAGTGCTCGTCCCGCAGACCACGAGTTCCCTTTTTTTTTTTAAAAAACAAAATTTGAATGAGGACACTAGTATGTCCATACAGTGGTAGTGGCTCAAAGAGAAGAAATTTTTTAAATTTTTTTCAATCTATAATATCTAGGTTAATTCAAATTATTTTTCAGAACATTATTCTAAACGCAGAAATAAACACTCTAATGGTGTTTTTCACAAAATTCTTATACGAATCGAGGTTGAGCTTGTCGCGCGTTTTTCACGCTCTAGTCGCTGACTAAAAAAAAAGTTATTTGCCACATCGATTTGTATGAGAATTATGCTAGATAAGCGGTGGTGACATAAACTTGTTGTAATTTTACATATATGTGATTAATTAACATGCGGCGTTTTACATTGTAAAATAATCATATTCAAATACACTTTATTTTGAAAATCAATTTTTATTTACAAAAGTTGTTCGACGTGAGCCCCGTTAACTTCGGTGCACTTTTTCATACGACGATGTAATGAATTCCAAGTTTTTTACAACAAATTTGTTGTTTGACGAATAATTATTAATTATCATCAAGAGTTCTTCTCTTTTATTTATTTATTTTGCATTTACTAATTCATTCATAAAACCCCATAAGAAAAAGTCACATGGACTAAAATCAGGACTACGAGGTGGTCATGTTATATGTGGGCGATATTGAGCATTATTTCCAGCTTCTCTACCAATAAGTTTCTCAAGATGATTTAATTGACTATTTAAAAATCTGTTAACACTAATTTTGATGTTATTTCATCATTTTTATTAGTTGACAATTTAAAACACCATATTTATTAATAATGTATATTAAATTATAACAAATAAATATCATCATCTCTTATCTTGTAGAGTTCTCATAAAAATCGATATGTGCCACACCAATTTTTTTTTTTTAATCGGTGACACGAAAGTGAAAAGCGTATAAAAATAATGATGCCACATCTCGATTTGTATAAGAATTTTTCAAAAAATACCACTATTGTTTATTTTTAAGTTTAAGATAATGTTACAAAAATAATTTGAATAAACCCAGATTTTGAAGATGGAAAAAAAATTTCGAAAAATTTTTCATTGTACCACCATAGTGTGTACTAGTGTCATCGTTCATTTCAGAAATACCTTGTAAAATTATTATATAACGAATGCCGTCGATATCACGTACTCTGCTAAAGGCAACCATCACGATACGTCTTCCGACGTGAAATTTTACGGATATTAGTAGACCTACAACACTCGTCACGGGGCTATGATAGGGATTAAAAAAAAATAATTTTAGATGAAATTGACTAACACTTCGCGAAGTATAGTGAATTATAATTATGTTGCATTTTATAAATAATTACAGAAAACACACGATACGTTGAATAACATAAATGAATATTGTAAAATATATTAAAACATAATATTATCATCATAGTATGATCATCTCCTTCACTCTAACATGATTTTTTAACATGCATAATATTATCTTAATGCGTGAATAATGCGTACCTATATAGCAATATTATTTATTTTATTATTATTTGACCGTTAATGCATGTTGGACGTGTTAATATGTGTGTATTAAACAATGTCATGATATACGTAGGTATAAATTATATTTTAACAAAATATTTATGCATTTATTATAACAACAAATTTAACATAAATAATATTATCATATTGTAAAGATTAAATACAACAATTATACCTATTATAAAATATGCGACAAATATCACATTTTTCAAAATGTCAGTCGTTTTTGGAATTCTTTTTTCATCATACTGACTTCTAATCAGTATAACTTCAATGTTCGTTAAAGAAAAAAAAAACACGTAGTCTAGTTTGGTTAGTGTTGACAATAACAACTATTGTTAACAACTGTACTAAACGTCGTACACGAACATAATATAATTAAGAAAATACGTAATTTTAATAATAAACTCAACACTGTGGATGAGGACATTTGTTTAAAAAAATTACCAAAACTATAATAATAATAGCATGTGACATATTGTCATTGACCTACACATTTGACGGTGGCAAAGTGTCGGGACACAAGACCGTTTTCACCAGTTTTTGAGCGAACACTTTATACGCACCACATAATATGATACGGATCGACGGCACGTGGCGACAAAATACGATTCACGACCCGAAATTTATAATGTACCGTCGGCAGCGGCATTAACGGTTTTAGGGATTTAATTGACACAAGTTCATAATATTCTACACACTGCACCACCGGAGCACGTGCATTAAATTCAGAGACAAAAGCCGTCGGTAAAATCCCCCGAACACGTCTTGTCCATTAGAACGTTTAACCGAAACTGAGCCTTAACTCCGCCCCCGCTCATCCCTCTAAATAAATGAATATATATATATACACGAGTACATGGACTCCGAGGGCCGATGAGAGTTATGTAATATTCATCTGTGCGGTGACGATATCGCTTTGACAGACGTCCTATTTTCAATTAGAGGGACATAATTTGGTAAAAATATTTTCGACCGTATTATAATTATTATTATATACGTGTCGCGTATCGTCTCATAACATGATATATTATACGCTAAAATGATTTATTTCAAACAGGCGTACGTATGTCCAGAGTCGCGTGAAAAAAAAAACAAATGAATAATTTAACGGTCCACTAAATTGTTTCAAATTATTGACCTACGATCGCGACGGACCACTAAACCGTTGTCTAATTGACCGCTGGCCTGCTATAATTTATTGGTTCGTCAAACGGTTGACGATGATTGTTTATTTAACCTTACATTAAAAACGTAACGAGATCGCAGTCGGTCGTTTGCGTGAAGAGGCAGACCCCGATCGAATGGTGCGAACCGAGTCAATCCTGTACGTCCACAACTGTAACTATATACAACTGTCGTCGAGCAAAACACAATAAATACATTGAATAGAGTTATTACATTAAAAAAAAAAAAAAAAAAGAACATGGACAAAATCGAACAGTTATTAAAATACTTTCCGTAGTTTTAAAAGATTATAATAATATAATATACTATATTCTGTAGGTCAGACAACTGTTTTTAATTTCGTAAAGTGATTTTTTTTTTCCAAAACGTTCTATTATATTAATTGCTTTGTTGGTAGATATTTGCAGTTCATATACATTAAAAATGTGTGGGCAAGCTCCGTAACAGATAGCACAATACCATCTCAGCTAGATATAAAATATTTCCAATGTTTCTTCGCCATTACGATGACGCGTGTACACAACACGCCAGCGAATTCCAACAAATGTTATCTGGTGAAAAAAAAACAGACTTCGTCACACGCACGTCGCACACGTATTATAATAATGCGGCGGTGAGGATAAAATAATAAATACTCTCGAAAAACAGGCGGATAAAGTGCATTTCTCTCTTTTTATCTCTCTCTTTCTCTCTCTCTCTCTCTGTCTCTCTCTCTGCCAAAAATAAAAATGATCGATCTACGATGTATTATAGTGACGACCGATGAAATACGGCGACGCTTCGTGACAGCTCGATTTAGTTAATGTTCCGGCTTTGAAAGTATTTGTGCGCATTCGACGAACATTAGCACTAGAGTTCACATTGGGGTTATTTATAATATAAATTATGAATTTATTGCGAATTGTTATTATTGTTATTTTTCAATTTTTTTTTTCGAAGCTCTATTAAAGACTATAATAAAACTACACACAAATAATTTCCCATCGACTCCGCCCGTGGTTTACCCCACTGCAATACTATAATATAATATTATAATAGGTATTCACTGTTCGTAACGGTTTAAATAATAAATGTCAAATGAATATTGTCATTGCAACATTATAATTCTTCCTGTTAAAATCAAAAACTAATTTGTGTTTCGCCCATAGCTGATACCTATTATACCTAAGACTCGTGGAGTAAACATAATATTATTGACCTCTCGTCTGTTTAAAATTAAAAATAAACTTCTAAAATTGTGTACGCTGTACACATAAATAATATTCAAAATACAAAAAAATATATAAAACGAAAGTTTTTCGATTCAGAAATATCTAAAATAATTTGTACATTTTATATATTTATACAAAATTTTAGGGGAGTTTTGGGCGGTCAATATTAGAAATGTATAAAAACTTTAAATATCTCTGAAGTGTAGAGTTTTACATTAATTAGTTCTACATAATATAGGTGGTACCCCTACGATAGGCGAACTGTCGGAAGTTTAAGAGCGACAATTTTAATCTGCAACACTGGGAACTAAAACGAATCGGAAGATTTTTTTCTTTCAATAGTTTGGTTTTAATTTTAGTATACAGGATAATTAAAATTTATGTTACAGCTATTTTATCACGTAAATATGCAAAATACAAAAAAATGAATAATTCGAAAGTTTTTGATTTAGAAACATATAAAATGTTTTTCGTAGACTTTATAATATTATAATATATATTAGAGGAGTTTTAAGGGAGTCAACTTTAAAAATTTAAATGAGAACCAATGATTTTTTTGCAAACACAATATACATTTATTTAATACATTTTAGTGCTCGAACAACATTAATTAACAAAAACCTCTATGCTTGAAATATATTTAAAGTTTTTATAAATGTCTAATGTTATCCGTCCAGAACCCCTTAAAATATTATAAAAATTATAAATATACAAATAATTTTAGATGTTTCTAAATCAAAAAACTATCATATCATACATTTTATTCTATTTTGAATCAATAAATAGTGGTCGTAACATACATTTTAATTCACCCCGTATATTATTGTATACGTACGTGAAGTCGGAAAAATAGAACGAAAGACATATAGGTATTCGTTTGAGGGATGCACATACTCACTATACAGTACCCTGCAGGATATTCGGTGCACCCCCGCGGAGGTATATGTTATTGTATAAAAATAAAAACTAAAATAAAAAATTGCACGTTAAAACTGGACACGGGCCTTCGTGTTCATATCCCCCCCACGACCTCTGCGCTATCTTGCTGGTGTGGGGGAGGGCTTATTCACTCCCAAGTTTTCCGACGCACAATTAGATTTAAAAAGAACTCGAGTCTTATTTCTAGAACGGTTTATTTTTTTATTTCGTCCGATAGCTGGTAGGTATAATAATAATACTGTATCCCATTCAATGGCCATACGACGCGATATATTATAAGACATATATGTATATAAATAATATTATATAGCATGGCGGTAATGTATATATGCGGGTGATGTGCGTGTGTGTATTTTGTTCGATATTTCATTAAGTCCGTTACGTGGGCTCATCCATGTAACAAAACCAACTTTCTAGTTCAAAGAGTCGGCGAATTATTTGTCGAAATGGCCGGAAGTAAATAATGACTTTACGGACAGACTCGGCCAGCACGAAAACTAAAAAAAAACGGCGGGTAAGCGATTTTTTTACACGTGCGTACACACATAAGTGTACACGCACGGCAGATCTCTCTGCGGGTTGCTTGGAAAATCCCAATTCATTCGATCGGAAAGTGTTCGGATGTATATATATATATATATATTTAAAGTCGGATGTGACGGAGGAGGAGAGAGTTATGATGAAATCAAATGAACATTTATCGGCCTATTGTTGTAACAATAGACAGTGTAGAAGAATGTAATGTATATAACATACCATATATATATATGTGTGTGTGTGTGCCGTCGATTCTATTTTTAACATACAGGGTGGATTCACCAAGCGTGCTTCTCACACCACTTTTCTTCTCAAATATTGCAGTTATTCGAAATCTTTGATTTTCCACCACAATATCTTCAAATTCTTGAAATTTTTTGTACTACACGACGTGTGAGTGTCCAGCGGAGATATAAATTACTGTTACTTTCGATCATCCAGTGGTGAAAATATTTGATTTTTTCTAAATCAATATACCTCTATGTTGTTCATTTATTATTGGGTAGAAGATTTTTTTTTAACCGTGATGTATTTCTATGTACCTTTTTAAATCAAAATCCAAAATAGTATATTCCAAGTTATACTATATTATGTATTTTAAATAATTTTGATAAATAAAAATTAGGTTCTCATCGTGTAATGAAAAATTTTAATGTTACAGAATAATTTTTTTATGGTAGTATAATACGATAAGCATTAACAGTTTAAGCATTTTAATTTAATATATTTGTTTGTGTACAATTATATTTAAAATAATAATAATAATGTAAACAATTGCATAACTTAAGTAATTAAAAAAAAAAAAACAATAATT
>JACXSJ010003411.1:0-24558 GCA_014851325.1 Pentalonia nigronervosa | reverse complement strand
CTATATATATATTTATATTTATTTAAGAGAGGAATGTAATTTTTTTTATTACGATGTAAATTTATAATTTTATTTATTTAAAATATTTTTAAATAAGTATAAAAATAATTCCAAATTTGTGGTTATGAATGGTTAGAATTTGGTTACTAAAGCATGGAACAAATTTCGAAAAAAATATTTTAAATTTTGGTTCCAAGGTAACGTACCTAGAACATTACCTAATCTATATTATATTAGTTATGATTCTTGTATTGGTATCTAGTTCAATTATTATTATCATTTAATATCATATATATTAATATATTTGTGAATCGTATCGTTCACCGCTGATGTCTAATAGTGGCTGAACGATACGATCAAGTAAATTATATTTCTTTTTATGTTTATATTTTTCATTGTCACTGTGTGTACTAGAGCAAAACCGTGTGCGCGATGCGTGATCGCTCGTATATTAGTATTAATTTTTATAAATGTAAAATGTACTAGTCAATTTCAATAAATCCATTTAAATACTTAAATAACTTTTTTATTGCTAAACGTAATATAACACTGGTAGTTAAAATTCGTTGGAAATATTAAATACCTATATCCGAAAATTATGTTATAGAATTAAAATATATAGGCATGCGCACGATGATGTCGGGTCCCCTGCGATGTTATCTTAATCATAGTTTTTAGCTGTATACGTTTTAATTATCATTTAAATATTTTGACATCAATTTTTTTTTTTTAATAATATATAACGTGTATTGAGACGATTTAAAATATTAACTAGATTTCATAATAATATTATCACAGGCCAATATTTCATAATCAGCACAGATAAAAATAATAAAATAGATTGCTAACTCATGATAATAGTAATGTTGAAGATAAAATCCACCATTATTGTGGGTATTATTATGGGTTATATTACAGAGTATTCTGACCTCTACACTATTGCTTATTTTCATACTACTCACTAATATATATATAAGATTAATTATATTAACATTATTTGTCATAATTTATTATTATAAATAATGTATTATTGTCATACATTTTTTTAATGCTATTTTGTTGAAATGAATGTGCATATAAAATATAATAACATACTTTATAAGTTTCAAGTATTGAAGTACTCGCGAATATTTTTAAATTACATACAACAAAATAATTGAAATTGTAATTCATTGAATAAATTTATAAATATCTAATTTCGACCAAATTTAAACTTGAAATATCTATAAAAAAAATTATGCTTATATATTTTTTTAGATTTTTTGGTTACAGTATGAAATATTCATAAAAAATCTTGTTTTACATTTTCAATCTTGAGCTTTAAAAATTAAATATTTTATAAATTTTTACTACAAAATAATTTACTAATTTTCGTGATTTTGATGAATTTTGTCGAGTTTTTTGACCCATTGCAAATTGTTTTATTGATATTTACAGAAAAAAAACTACAAAAAATTAAATATTGAAAATGTTTAGAAATAGCTTAAAAAGAGTCAACATTTATTGAATATTTTATTATGTTGGGAAAATAATAAATTAATATTTAGTAAAAATTTCAAGTATCCACAATTATTCGTTTTTGAGTAACATTAAAAGAGAAAAACCAACTTTGTCGAATACTACAGTATTAATAATATAAATTAATTAATATTAACCATGGTTTTGCATAAAATTTACTGTTTTACTTAATTTTTCTTTTTGTTTTTCCGACGCTTTTTAAAACTACTGGGAATTTTTTGCTTTTGCCCCTCTCCCAAAGTATCAAGTAGATTCACTTTCCTACCAAGAAAGATGTTAAAATAAAAATTTAAATCTTTTTTACTGCCTCAAAAGTTGAAGACTGAAACAAAAAAAACACACACATTTAATACATTTATTGCTCTGCTCAGAGTCTAAAATAACTTAATCCATTAGAGTTTTTTATCAAATTAAAATTTATATTTACATTATGATTCATGCCCTATATGATAGACGAGTTACTCATATTGAAAGTTATCGGGAAGTTATTTTTTGTATTGAGCTAGGTATTTTAAAAAATACCAGCGTCTCCTGCGAAAAAAGTCTACGCACGCCTATGAATGTGCCTACGATTGAAATTCAGTACCGACTGCCACGCAAGATCGTAAGTTGCGTCTGACATTGTACCATCTATGAGTGTCAAAATCTCACTGTTCATTTCCGAGAAGCTGCCGTGCGATTCACAGTCCGAACTTCGTTAAATATTTAAAAAAAAGTTTTTGCTTTCTGAAATTATGAGCATTTTACGTTAAATTAATCATCCCGTGCAATTTAATTATCACGTTTCTATTTTATTGTTTTATTTAATTATCACATTATTATCACTAATATGTACAGCTTTATACAATTTAATGTTAAAATTATTGAATATATATATTGTACAGTTCTACATTTTACTAGATAATGTTGGTTTAATAGCTATATTAATTCGATTTATTAATCTTAATAAATTATGTACAACTATACTCAAAGCTTAATATTTATGTAAATATTATATTAAATTAGATCATGTATAAACCATACAAACAGACAAACAATAATCACACTCAAATGATATAGACTTTAAACTCAATTAGAGCAATCGTGATATGTGGAATAAAAGATCAACTTCGTTTTTTTTTTCTTTTTAGTTCTTCTATTTATTAACGGTTAATTTAATTTTACTTTACAGGAAGAAAAATTAAATTTAAATTATTAAATCTAGTAATTTTTAATAATATGTACATTTTTACGATATTCGGTGAAATACATATTTTTTATTTTTATGTGAGTAATGAGTATATAATATACTATTATAATATTATTATCTGGTATAAAGGCCTCCTTTTTAAGTTAAACATTATTCCCCCCCCTATTTATATTTACTGTTTAAATCTTAATTCCAAGACAGACACTTCGCCATTTGTTCAGGATCTTCCATATCTAAAATATTTCCGACCTGTGCCAGTGTTCCCTAAGGAGCAGTTGTAGCTCCACTACTATTTAACCTATTCACTTCTGACCAACCTACTACTGCCCATACTACTATTGAGAACTTAAAATATATTTTTCTGTTAAAATCTCTAAATTACATAAAGAATTTAATAATAAAATCGGTAATTTCAAAATTAAATTACCTTTTATAATATAAAACACTTAAATATTGTATTATTATATTATACAGTACAACTTTAAAAAAATATTAATAAACAATAAACTGGGCAGGAAAAGGTAATGATTTATTATAAAGTCACTGACACGTATGACAGTTAAAAATAATAATGATATAATAAATAAATAATAAGTTTAAAATAATATAAAATATTGTTATAAACTAAAATTTTTAAATACTATACAAAATGTTAATATTTCTATAAATTCCAAAATATTTAAGGATATTTTTTGAAAATATAAAAAAATGTATGTTCAAACTTAAATTTAAAGTGTCGGAGCGGATTAACGTTACTGACTAATCCAAGACTATTATAGTTATTAAATATTTTACTAATTTAGGAAAGAGACCAAACAAATTTCGAAATTTAAAATTAAGGAATATTTTATTTGTGTTAAAAAGCAAAATAATGCCTTTTTAAGGGATAAAAAAAAGTTACATTTGTGGACCATGGGCCGGTTTGATTCATATTTCCAAGACCGAAAAAAATTGTCGATCCGCCCTTGGAAGAGATCAAAAGGTTAACAGAACATAGGATCGTTGAATACGAACGTATATATTATTGGCATAGCCAGCAGTAGGGTTTGAATCACGAAGTAAAGACAAGCGTTCCTTCATACATTCATTAAAGTTAGATTAATAATTTGATTACTATAGGCATATAGTATACCTGCCTTATAAATAAACCATAATTAATCAATTATTTCAACTTGTACTCTACTACTTCTGTGATCTTCAATATACTATCCTCATGAACAGGATTACTCGGGTAATAGTGTACTGTATATTATTACTACTATTTCATGCATTTAATAAACCTTTGTATACGCTGCTATATCTACTTTGATCGTGTTAGCTTATGAGCTCAAGTCATAAGATTCTAGGGCCTGTAAAATATAACTTAGAAAACTTTATTCAAATCGGTCCAACAGCCCGATAAGTACTCGAGACCGGTCGTCTAGTAAGGGAATAGCTAACTAACAACTCCCTTACTGGATAGGATTAAATAGGTATAAATATCGACAGTTACTTTGTTTAAAAGAGCGAAGGAAAAATGTTGCACTTTAAAAGAGACCCATAATTTTATAGCTATAAAATAATTTGCAAATATTCGTAATTTTGACAAATTTTAACAAAATATGAACAGAAAATGTTTATAAAAAAAACTATATAAATGTTTTTTTAGATTTTTTTGGTTATGATATAAACTTCTTATGAAAAATCTTGTTTCAAATTTTCAAACCTCAACTATACAAATTGAACATTTTATAATTTATAATTACAAAAAGAATTGTAAATTTTCGTAATTTTTGAAAAATGTTGACAAAATATAAACTTTAAATATTTATAATAAAAAGTCGTGCAAATTAATTTTTAACGTTTTTAAACTGTTATTAAAAAAAAGAGAAACCTTTTATTAAATTGTCAAGTTTTTTGATCCAGAAAAAAAATATCATTGATATTTATAGAAAAAAAACTCAAAAAATCAAAAATGTCTTATGCTTACAATTATCTTTAAAAAAGTCAAAATATTTTGATAACTATATGGTGTATATAAAATGCTATGTTTCACATTTTGTGAAAATTTAAAATATCTAGTTATTCGTTTTCAAATTACTACAAAAATATATCGTTCAAGTTGAATGTATCCAATATCTAACTTCAAACGCTCATAAAAATGTAATTTGACTTTCTAGTAAAGTTTTTTTTTTTTTTATGAAAGGTAGAAAAACTTAAGGAGAATCTTTAAAAGTTAATGATAGATTTTAGTAAGATTAATTTTTTAAATAGTATAAATTATGTTTGAATTGTATCAGGTATTTTTTAAAAAATTTTTAAATTATTAAATTTAAATATCTTTAAAAAAATGTTATATTAAAAATACAAAAGTAATATTAAAAAAAAATGTATTCTAAAAAAATATGATTTTACTTCTTTTAATAAATTTCATTTTTTTCTTAAAATTTCCGTCTTTGGCAGTGCTGACCTATTCAAAGCTGTTAAACGGTTTTTGCTTGCAAATAAGACTCTTATTAGAATACCAGAATTTATCACGCAAATTCATGCAAATCACGTACTAAATTATGGCAGTGGTTAAAGTGAGAACAATTTTGAGAGGGGACTAAAGTTACTAAAAATTGAGGGGCATTCCAAAGATTTCTTACCAAAGTCTCTATCTAACCAAACTGTTTTAAGAAACCCATTAGGCCTAAACCACCATATTTTTTTTTACACACCTTTGTTCATAAAAAATTTGTATATAGAACGAAAAAACAAATTTAATTTCCTCTCAAGAAAAATGATCTTACACAAATTATTTCCTTATTCAGTAAAAATAAATTGCAATACAATACCTATAATACTAATAAAAAAATGTATTTAAATTTTAAAGTTGTTTTAGTTTTAAATACTTCATTAAAAATACAAAAGAAAACGAATTTATCACAGTCTAAAAAATTATTTAAATTAAACCACGATGTAAATTTACCATAAATTTCTTGTTGAGCATCCCCCCCCACCCGGATATTGGAGACTTAAATTAAAGACCATGCGTAATCTTACCATGCATAAGAAGGGGAACTCCCTCCACTTTAATCACTGAATAATGACATAAAAATATTTTTAACCCTTTGAGGAACACACGTTTTTAAAATACACTGTCAAAAAGAGCATGGACGTATATATACGTTTTTCCCACGAATTCCTTTTAGTTTCTTTGTATTTCATTACCATAAAATACCTTATATACAATATGTGCTGCTATCTGTAAAGTATAATTTCAATCAATCGATTTATTTTCATTTATCAACATGGATTAATTATTTATTATATTTGTATATATGTAGATTTTAATATTTGTTTACCTTATCGATATTTTAAGGGGCGACAGACGTGATATATCGGATTACACGTGATTTCAATTTTGTTAATTTTTTAATTGAATAAAATTTCAATTTTTATTATTAAAAGTCTTAATTTATTTTAATTTAAACTATATTTTGTAAAAACAAATAAGAACTAAAAAAGAGTGAAATTAGAAAAAACGTATTTATACGTCTTTGCTAATAATCGAGCGTAAAAATAGAACGTACATATACGTCTTGGCTCATAATTTTTTTCCAATTTTTCATTCTTAAGCTACTTCCTGAATTGCGTTTACGTATACCAAGGCTGAACGGCTCAAACGGTTAATATTCATGATTTCTCAGATTAGGTGGTACCTACATCAATTTTTGTAATGCAGATATTATTCAAATGTTGACATTAGTCGTGCAAATTCACTAAAAAAAATTGAATGGCTGGTGCTAGTGAGATTTATGTGAGAAGTGTACATATCGACTTAAATATGTTGGTGAATTTTAAAAAGATAAAAACATCATACAAACAAAATGTTTATGTTGTACGTACAAGTAGAACTCAAATTGGTAAAAAAAAAAAAATGTTCCAATTCCCTGTCTAGTTTTTGATATACATGAGCGTTTTCGGTCATACAAATTACCTCTCTCTCCATTCTCAAAAGAAAAAATTAATATCATTATTCATTGTCCTCCAAAATTGTAATTTTCCTATTAAATATAATTGCCCCACTCTCATCCCCGTTTCATGGACTGGATCTGCTCCTGCATAACTTATTTATTAACTTTTTATTGTTTTAAATAGATCAAAAATATGTGTCATCTATAATTTATTATATTTATTAAAATATTTGGACATTTATTCTGTATTAAGACAAATTTAGACATTAGACAACAAAAAAAATTTTGTTTAAATTAATTTTTAAAATTTATGGAGGGGGGAGGAAATGTCCACATTAAAATAAGTAGATCAGTAAAAATGTCCTATTAAATCAAAAACAGTCAAGGTAAAAAGAGGAAAAATGTACAGTAATAAATTGTCCGCGATTCATTTCTAGGACCTCATTACATATTATGCTAAGCTTTTTGGGATGCAACTTATAGGTTCTAGGTCTAGCATTCAACTAGCATCAGAACCATTTTTATAATTATACTTTTTAAATGTATAATCATTGTGATTAATAACATTATAATATTATAATAATAATAATGATGAAAACAATATTATATATATATATGACTATTATCATAGGGTTAAAATTAAAACCAAATAATAATTGTATACAAATTATTTCATTTAATTTCTTTTAAAAATTAAATAAACTTAATTTTTACTTTTTCTGTTCAGTGTTAAATTATTTATTAGCATAATAAATTGTTCACCTATTTAGAGTTTACAATACAAATTTTGCTAAGACGAAGCATTTTCAATGTTATGCACTAGAAAATACTCAATGTCACATAATCACTGATAGATGTATGGATAAAATTCTTGTTATGGCAAGTTTATTAATTGTTCATCAAAGTATCTATAATAGTATTATCTTTAAAGCCTACTATTAAAATTTATTTTAAATAATTTTTGAAAATACATTTTTATTTTACATATAAATAGCATTTCTCACATTTGAAGTGTTTTTTTATTACTTATATTGCCTCAAAATCTAAACAATAGTTTTGTAGTCTGTAGAGAATGAGTACCTCCTACTTGTTAGATTACTAATTACAATCAATAAAACAAAAATATATTAAATAATACACTAATCACATTTTAACATATTTATTTCATAATATTAAGCTTAAGCAGCATGATGTTTATCTAGTCTAAAGAACAAATTAATGTAGAAATTATTTTTATTCTAAAATAATACATAAATATGTCTTGACGGAGTTGAAGAATTTTTTCTCAATTACTGCCACAGGAGGCTAAAAATTATTATTTTATAAATCATTATTATTGTGTTTAACATAAAAACATAATATTTTGGTTACTAATATAATAAAAGAAAATACTACCTTAAAAGTCCAAATGCTGGGCCACCAACCTCTGGTCCTTTGTTGAAACCTTTAAAATATCATAATAATAAGTACTTAAATTAAATATTTTTTTCCATAACATTTATTTACTATTAAATTTCTACAATTTATAGATGTGATGGTAATAAAAATATTATATTAATGAAAACATATTATAATACAATCGAGTTTTGATAACTAGAACTTTTTTCTTGCCTCTTGAAGTGATTTTAAGTTGTATTTGAGATATATAACTCGAAAAAGTTGAATATATTTTTATTTCCTTTGAGATTCGAGTTATTGAGACTAAATTGTATTAAGATATAGCTATTTATCTAAGTAAGGTAACTCAAATTTGTTAAAATTTTTCAAAATAATAACTATATTTTAACGTTAATATTAAATTCAATATTTTTATTCTCCTTAACCTTGAACAATATAACCATCAGAAATTATATAAAACTTAATGAAACAACAAGATAATAGTTGAGTTATTCAAAATTTAATAATTTGTACTTTAAAAACATACCCATGTATATGACAAATGGAATAAAGGCGACATGATAAGAGGTTTTGACAAACTCGGTGACTGACTCCAATCGAGATTTTATTCCTGGTTTTAACAATCCCATTTTCGTTTGGTCGGAAATTTTTTGGATTTTACTAGTTTAGTATTTAAAATTTTGTTGTAAATAGCTATCAATCATTTAGGAAAGAACAATTCAGATTTTACTGATTTTAGATAATGCTTCAACCTCATGAGGGAAGTGGTATTTAATCTATTCTATGCTTCAACCATGGTTTATGGAATAAAATTAAAGACTCTTGATTAAAAATGATAAACAATGATAACTGATAATATGAAAATTCAAGCAATATTCTATACAAAATATGTAAATGTGCTATACCGATTTTGCAAAAACGATATTAACATCTTTGAATATGTTTCATGTACTTCATTAGAGTTTTGATTTTTTTATTAAAATATAAATAATCATAAATCGCCTAAAATAAATATTCTCTATTTTTTTTTTTTGTTATATGCCTAAAAAAGCTATAGCTGAAGCTGTACATACTGCATCACAATTGCTACATGGCTTTAAAGAATTAAGTGTTGTGACAAATGAGGTATTTTATGGATGCCTTTCTAGCCATTTTAGAAAGGCTAAACGAGTTACGAGTTTACAGATGTGAAGCAAGGCTTCAAGCATTTATTGACCATGGAGTTTTATTTGTTAGCCAAGATAGAACAAATTTTGCTCCACTAATTATTGGAAAAATTATGTATCGTTAATAATGATTAATATTGAAAAAATTATATATAATTATAATTTTTAAGTTTCAAATTTGAAATAAAAGCCCTTTTTTAAAATTTGTTTTTTTTCTTATTCAACTATATATAAGTGTATTAATTTAAGTCACATTTGTAATTTTTTATAATAAATTTTCAACTTCAATGCAAATTTACTAATATCAATAAGAATAAATATATTTATTAGATAAGGTAAAATATTAATTGTTGGCCTGGTTGTAAGCGTATACTAAAACTAGTTTAAAATTGGTTTTTGATTACTATTTTAGATTTTTTATTAGTTATTCTAGAAAATTTAAAAGTGATTTAAATATGAAACTAATATAAGGTTCATTTCAATTATAGGTTCTAAGAGTATTTAATTTTTTCGTTTTGGAGTAGTCAATAAAGTTTACCTATTGCTTCTGGCCTACGCTTATTATTTCTCATAAAATCCCTTAACTTATTGACACTGTTAATAATATAAAGACATTTTTTTAAAATTTTATAGTAATTTTCTAAAATTGTATTAATTTATATGTTTAAATTATAATTTAATATATGATACAGCAGCCAGAGGTAGTAAGCATAGATATAATAACTAGGTAGTTATAGTCCCATGTGTATACATACGTAAGTTCCTTTATGAAATATTATAACGAATACAAATATTCATTCCACTTTATTTAGACTTAAACATAGTTAGTGCAAGACTGAGCATTAACAAGTTAAAAAATTAAATTAAAAAGCCAAGTTACTTTTATTTTCATAAGTAACTTAATGAGTTTATTTTTTTAAATTAATTTCTAACAGAGTTAATTTATTTATTATTTTTTTTTTTTTTGTAATATAAATTTCATAGATTTAAAATTATATTTTGATTTTTATACAAAAAATATTAATTGTCTGAAAAATCATATACTATTTGTTATTTTATTTTGTATTTTAAATAAGTTCTAAATTGTACACTGTCTCAAGTGTTTTGCATTATTTCTGAATTTATGATTTCAATAGGTAATAAAATAATGTAATAAGTACTTAATTACGAATAAACAACAATAAGGTTTAATATATAAAATGTATACTGTATAGTATTAAGTTATTATAAGTAATAAATTATAACATTTTAGTTGCTAATACACAGAAAATATGTTTATATATCATTATTAAACAAAAAACGTTATAGGTTAATCATAGGGGTTTTGTTAAATTTTATAATTGATTGAAGTATGTAAGTACCTACTGTAATTAATACAATTACATACATTTTTAAAAAATAGCAAGACCTCTATTATATTATGTTATTTGTTAAGCTTCAATAAAGATATGATAATTAATTTTACATGAAAATATAGTAATTTATCTTTTTTTCAAATTAACTTTTAACTTTCAACTTAACTTAAATTTTTCTATATTAACTTGACCAGTTAAAAAGATTAGTTAACTTGCCGAGTTTTGAGTTGGTGTACTTAAAATTTGTTCGTTTTTGTGTTGCACAAAGAAAGTTTATTCTAATTTTTAATTGGATCTAGTCTTCATATTAATTATAATGTAATTATGTAAAAGTGTATAGAAATTATAATACCGTATTAGGTATATTACGACGTAGTCCATATATATATATATATGTATAAAATAGTAATAATAATAATATACCCTAACCTATAGATTGAAATAAAAATTGAATTAGATTTTTTTTATGCAACACAAAAGCAAATAAATGTAAATTCAAATTTTCAAATTGTTTTTCGTGTGGAAATTTATGTATGTAACCGCTTACCTGCTGTTTCGTGGGAACTTACAATAGGCGGAAATCCAGTAAAATTTCAGGGGGGCTAATATTTTTAACATCAATGCGAGTGGAAGGACTTTGAACAAACACAACTTAAAAGGTCTCTGGTGGAGGGGCTAATCCCCCGTAAACCCCCCACGAACAACGCCTATGAAACTTACCAAACCCCGTAACAATTATAGCTTCAGGTCTATTTGCATAAACCAAATATGCAATTCAAATGGTTTACCGCGCATTTATTTTCTGATTAATCTTTACTCCACGACTTGTGCCAATGAATATTCATTATGTTCCAAATGTTTTGTAATCCTACTACAGAACAAAAGCACGGTTTAAGAAAAAATATTAATATATCAATATATTTGAATATATAATATATTAAAGTATATTTTGTGATTTAAAACGTAGTGAGAGAGTTAAATTTGGAAACGAGCATCAGTGGAATGAATCGACACGGGAAAAAATGAGTCGGCACACAGAAAATTTTGTGGAACAAAAGGTAGTGCGATCCGCCGATATCAGCAATCGCCGCCAATCGACAGCCACTATAATCAGTAATCTCGCTGTACTCCAGCAGCAGCAAGCTACCCACGGACCAGTGCCCGCAAACGATTAACACCAGTGATTGGTGGCACACTCTGTGCTATCTGCCGTCCGACGTTCGCATTTCGTTTTCGCGTTCAACCATTAAAGTCCCGACTGCGTTGCTCCAGTCCTGCTGTTTATCAAAAGGCTCTTCGCGTACGACCACTACGCTCAAACGACAACGGTTTTTCGGCGCCAAGTCTAGCCCTGGTCTTGCACAAAGGACGGATATAATAGCGTAAGTCCGCCACCGTTTTTACACGTCATCGTCGACCTGACGGGGCCATGGGGGAATTCGATATCGAAATACGCCTTTATTGGCAATTTATTATTTCAATATATTTGTCGTCATCGTTATCTTATCTCTAAATATAAACCATTACAGTTCTCCGTCGGTTCGGCCCTTGCATCATTTTTTGTAATAACAATTTTTATATTGTCATAACATACCCAGCTTGTAACTGTTGTTTTCTTTTTTTTTTTGGCGTACAGTTATTGAAGTGATGGACAACTTTGGTGATAATTTCGATGACGGCGACGTCGATCCGGCCGCAGAATTTTTAGCTCGCGAACAGACCCAATTGGCGGGCCTAGAAGATGATCTAAACACATCCAACGTGCCGATCGGTGTCACCCAGACATTATCAAATGGTAACCATTAATAATCTCGACTTGCAGCTAGAATACAGTTGTAGTTGTGACATGCCTGTTTTGTGAAGCTTTTTATTCATGCCCTTTTATATATTTTTTTTCTGCATGTTATTAATTTTATGTACGATTAGGTTCAGGAAGCAGTTTTGAAATAATTGATAGTGCAGAAAACCAGTTAACTAACCCTGTGATTGGTGAGTTGTCAGATATAAAGTTCATTCAAATAAAACATATTGATGTTTAAGCAAATTTTGTCTTGAATACCATATATTTAAACTATTAATATTGACATTTGTTTGTTGTAATAACTTTTATGAAATTAAAATATAGTAGTTACTTTATAATATACTAAACAAAAATTAAAGGTCTTGAAATTAAATAAAAATCTAAAATACTTTCAACACATAATATTAATATTGACATAAAGTCATGTATATATAGTCAACATTTATTGTCTGTTGTAAATGTGACTATAATTTCATAAGTTAAATGATAGATTTTAAGTCATGGATTAATAATAAGACGAATAATATTAAATATTAAAAAAAACAATATTTCTACTTAGATATTTCATTTATATTGATATATTTTAAAATTAAATCATTTTGAAGGATGGAAAAAGATATATAGTTTAATTGGTTAAAATAGTTATAGTTTTTACTATCAAAACCCAAAATCCTTGACATTTTTAAGATATGTCTTTTTTAATCTTGTTTGAATAACCATTGTGATAAATGTAAAATATAAATTACATGTTGGTTACATTTTTATTTTTTAAAAAAACTTAAAGCTACGTTTTAAAGGAAATAAAGATATAGGAATAACTAGGCACAATTAGATAACTTTAGATTATTGGTATACCTTAGCTCTAAATTATCATTCGAGATCAAGCTAAATTAATGTATGCTTTTATCATTTATTTTTAACTGCCATTTTGTATTTTTTAAATTAAAGTCTAGTTAGGCCAATTTTTTGTAATGCTTTTCTTTTTATATTATTTGCAAGTATTGTTTTATTGTTGTTTTGTTTTTTTTTCTTTTGACCTAGAAAATGGATTAACAAATGGTTTTACAGCTACAAATAGTGATGATGGTAAGTAAAAGGCTACAAATTTACTATGCTTATATAGATGATAAGGTTAAATTTTTGTTTATTGTTAAAATTATTGTTTTGAATATTTATAATTTGATTTTAAAGAAACCACTTATTTTAATAAATATATTTATATTATTATGGAATTGGAATAAAAACCCAATTGAGTAGCATCAATCTCACTAAAAATAAATTTATCAACTAATTATAAACATTCAATGTAGGAAAAATAATATGGATTTATTTTATACAACTGTTTTAATTGTACATTTTCTTTTAGTTAAGAGTTTCAAATCTGTAATATATATCAGTATAATATATTTATTTGTTATTAGTTTCTTTTAAATAACACTCATGTGATTTTAGTTTTTATGGCATGTTGCACTATTTTGTAAGTTAAGTAGAAACTAAGTACAAAAAATAAGAATACAGATTTTAGTATAGAAAAATTAAATTTGGTACTTCTCAAGAATTAGTAATTCTAGTAGAAGCAAAAAAAAAATAAATTCAAAGTTTTCCTACCTAATTATATTTATTATCTTACTATGCATCTTTTTTTGTTTTGGAATACCTAACTATACAATGATAAATAAATAAATATTGCTGTATATTTTTTAATACTAATAAAAAATTTAATTTATAGCTTTTTTTTTAAGTATGGTTTTATGGTTAAGCATATTTGATACATAAATTCATATTTTGACAAACATTTCTTATGGTTTTTAAAAGTATAAACTGATGCACACTATTAATGAATAATAATGATATATTTGACATCTAAAGACTAAAAAAGTGGGTGAGGGGTGTGATTGTACCTAATCATTGATATTTACTGTAATGTACGATTCTAAGTATATACATTCTAACTTTATGGTATACCAAACAATTAAAATTATTTCAATAAAAATTTTATTTTAAAAAGTACTGAGAAATTTTATTTTTGACCCATTAAAGTAAAAACTAAATCAAATTTTCTATCAAAAATCTTCCTCAAAGTTGATGATTAAAGCATTTTCCATTAAAATAAAAGTATTCAGATGTAAAAATAAAAAACACCCATCATTGTAAAATTAATGATGGATAGAATATAAAAAATAGTTATTGTATATTTTGTATATGTCTGTGCAGTAGAAAAATTGATTTCACCAAAAACAATTTGTGAGTAAATTATTATTTTTAGGGTGTGATGATAAATGTTAAAAATAATAAATATAAAACAATTTAATAATATATGTGATTTTTAACTATCTGTTTTCTTTTTTTTTTATTTATTTAGATACATCATCACCAATTATTGCTCCAAAAGTTGAAAGAGAAGAACCAGAAAAAATTAAGAAATGGCGAGAAGAACAAAAAACTCGATTAGAAGAAAAAGGTATTATATTATATTGATTAAGAATTTTATGGCTTTTTACTTAATTTATTTTGTAAATATATTATTAGATGCTGATGAAGAAAAAAAGAAGGAAGAATTACGGCTGGTTGCTAAAAGTGAATTGGAAGAATGGTATAAGATTCACAAGGAACAAATTGCAAAAACTAAAGATGTTAATCGGTAATATAAACTAATATTTTCAATACTTTTATATTAAATTATATTATAAACATATTTTCTTTAAATGCTTCATTGGAATAGAGAATCTGCAATGTGAGTAGTGAAATTTAGACTTAATAGATTAATGATGACTATTTTCAATTAGAAAATGTATTGACTTTTTTTTTTTGTTAATAATCAATTCATTGTTTTCAATCTAGAAATGCAGAGAAACAATTTGTTGCTGAATCAGATGAAATTGAGCCAGGTACTGAATGGGACCGCATCTCAAAACTCTGCGATTTTAACCCAAAATCAAGTCGTGCTAGCAAAGACGTAACACGCATGAGATCTATCATTCTTCAACTTAAACAGACTCCACTGAAAAAACCTGTATCGCCTGCAAAATAATTTGTAATTATAATTTCCATTCCGTCATTCCTATACAGTAAAATATTTATTCTATTGAGTTTTTTTTTATTTTATAACATAGCTACATAGTAAATATATTAAATTCAAAGATAATAGGTATATAATAATTTTTGTTGCATGTTTATGCACATTATATTGTATTATTTATTTGTTGTTTATAAAGTATTATTCATAAAATTAAATTATTTGAAAACTTATCTGTTACTTGTAATATATTAAACCATATTGCAATAAATATCAAATATTTATACTTATAAATACTACGTTTTCATTTTTTGGTTATCTGGTTTTGGTATGTTATTATTATAATTTGTAGGTATGTAAAATTCTATTTAATTATATATTTATGTAAATTATAGTTATTATATATAGCCGAAATAAATGATTAATGGTTTAATTTATTTGTAATTTGTACACAATATTTATTGAAATTATTAACTTGTTGCTGAAATTAAACCAATGCAAATGTTATGAAATCTAAAACCTGGCAAATTTGAAAGCAACATAATTATTATTATTATTTATATTATTATTAGTTTTTATTAAAGTATTTCAATTAAGTGAGACCAATATAAAATAACAAAATAAATAATAAAACTCGTACAAAAATATTAGACATAACGTTATTCATAATAAAATTATAGAACTTGAAAAAATGTTTATTGGTCTTCAACTCTTCAGTTGACACTTATCGTATTCATACTACAAAATAAAATCATAATGAGTTATTGAAGATTATTTTAAAAGCTTTACATGACATATTGTCAAAATGACAACAAAATTACATTAAACCTGTAAATCAAATAATTATAGAAACTAAAGGGTAGTTCTCAAATAAGTTGTAGCATGACATTTCAAGACATTAAAATAAAAAACCCAACTTATCTACTTATAATACCATTTTTTAGAATTAATGTTTTCCTGAAGGATTCAGTCAATTAGGTGGTTAATTTCTTTTAAAGTAGACCTTGATAAGTCTGAAAAAACGATAAAACAAACAGAAGAAATTACAAATTACCATCTTGTGAAACTTCAATAAGAACATGGAAGTAATCAGATCGTACACCATTAAGGCATTAAATTTAAAACACTTTTTTCCATTTTGTCATACTTAAACAAAACTGACAGTTGGCGATTATGGATTGTTGGATGATGTTAGCCAACTTGTAATGAACAAGCACATGATAGCCGACAACACTAGAAAAAATTACTGAATTCAATAACATCAACCTGAGAATGGTAAATAAAATCCTTCAAGATAAAACTAGCAAAAACTTAACTATAATACATATAAAGTGATGCTGATATAAACCGTGTTGTTTATCACAAGAAATTCGCTAAAAGCTGAACTAAATATATAAAAACTAATTCAAAACTCAAAGGCTTTATCAATGTAATATATAACTATAGGTACAGCTTGGGAATGGGGATTGGGTGTGCTTAGCGCTCTATAATTAATTATGCTATTAGTTTTAAATTAATATATATTGTACAAATCTATCATTAATTATGTGTGGTAGTGAATTGCTCAATAGTAATTCATGATTATAACTTATTTAACACAAGCTGAAAAAATAGTTTTTTTAATAATTTGGCAATAAAAGTACAATTTGTTTGGTAAAAGAGAATGTATCTCTTTGAATAAATAAATAATTGTTAAATCTGATAACTAAAATTAAACAAAAATAAACATACAAAAATAAGTTTTCTTTTAAATTCACTGTCACTTAATCAATTTCATTAGTAACATTGTAGATTTTAATACGTAGACTAGAGTAAAACTAGTATATTTGATTGAACTGTGAATTATGTAATAGTTTAGTAAATAAACCAGAATAAACTTTTTAGAACCATAATGAATTTTCTTTATTTTTTGACATAGATTGGTTTAGATCTGCACGCAAACTTTCAGCTAATTCTTCTAGTGCTTCTGCTTCAGACAACAACATAAGCTACGTAAGAAAAAATAAATATAAAAATGTAAATTAATTAATAAAATAACGGATAAAAAAAATTACTTTAGCAGAAGCAATCATCTCACGAGCTACTTTTAATGGCAAATGATTGATAACATTGCATAATTCTTTCTTATTTGCTTTAGCTACATCATTCAATGTTTTATAGCCAGCTTTATACAGTTGAGTTGCTCTACCCTATAACAAACATTTTTAAGTTTATTTGATTTAATAATAAAAATGTCCATAGTAAAAAAAATCATATACTTACAAATCTCACTGATGGCAAACTCATTAAAGATTCAAGATCTGATGAACTTCCTAAAATTCCTATGTTGAGTTTAGGAACAATATTTTGAAATAACATTGGGAAATGATCCAATTTTTTATCCTTCAATGCCTAAAATTTAAAAGTGATTTAACTTCAATCACATTAAACATTCTTTAAATATTTTATTTGAGTAGTGCCCAACCTTATGAACCCCATGCCCTTACACCCTTGAAATAACATTACCAGTAATAACTAAAAATTAATAATAATAGTTATTAAATTATATCAAATGACAGATTATAATAATACCAGATGCAAATAAATTGTAAACAAGATATCAATATTGATCATAATTTCATAAATATGTAATCAATAAAATATTTAGTCTTAATTCTTCAACATTAAAACTTAAATTTTAGTTGTATTGTTTTTATTGAATATTAGTTGATCCTGTGCACTTTTTTGCCCATTAAAAAAATTATTAATGCCAACTCTATATGAATAATATGTTTTATTTTATAATATAACGGTTAAAATATATAACAATATTAAAATTGTAAATCTCAAAATCCTTGTTTGAGCAGCTCCCGAAATTGGACCTCTCCCTTTTTAAATTCGTCTATCTTCTTCCCAGAGGTCTAATCTATCTCTGTCCCAAATTCAATCGCAATCGGTTGAACAGTTTGGGAATGAATAAAGGACAGACGGACATTCATATATATATATATATATATATATATAGATCCTACTAATTTTATACTCGTGGATATTTCATAAAATTAGTTGATTAGCATAATAGTAATTTATCAGTCATATTTAGGTGAAGTGAAAATAATTTGATTATAAAATGTTATTTGAGCAAAAAGAGAGCTAAAATATGGTTAAATGTATTTTATATAGTTATGATTTATTTGATTCTTCACAAATTTAAATATTGATGCAATAAAATAAAGTAAAAAATTAAAGCTTCTAAGACCTATATATTAAGGGTGGGTGAGTAAAATCATATATTAATAAACCTGAAAAATGTCTTTGGCATCATTGTAATGATTAAATGTAATATTTACCTCAGTAAATCTTAATATGGAAGAAGCATGTGATGCAGTCCTTGATAAAAATGAATGTATTGTTCCCCTTGACAAGTTGAATGTTTTAGATACTGTCCAAATAGATTCTTTATTCCACAAATCGTTTAAAATCAAACTCATAAGAAACTTATTCCAAATACTTTCAGGTACATTCTAATAGTTTTAACATGAAAAAAAATTAACTTAATAAAAAAAATAATAATATACATTTAATACATCTAAAGTATAACCAGATTAATACAGTAATTACAAATATTTAGGATATCGTTTTTTTTAGTTAAAAAAAAAACTCCTTACTTTGATTTTTCCATAACTAAAAAATTGTGATATACATAATTCATTTAATCCCAATCGGTTAGCTAATGCCTGTTGGTCTCCTTGTAAATTTGTCATCTATGAGAAAATATATCAGTTAAAAATCTTTATAACCTCATTCAAATCAAGAAATTTAAAAAATGGCTGGCATGTGCACTAGGGCAATTTTTAATCAAGCTGATAGTACTCTACATGGTCCTAACATATAAAAACAGTTAACTCATCAATGTAGTCTGATTCAATAATATTTGGGAATAATTCGGTCCAGTCTTGGTTTAAATATATTATTTTTAATTTGGTTTGATCAGGTTTTAATAGAAAAATATTATCAGTTTAGTTTTGGTTTGAACAAACTGGTCCAAGTCACTATCTTAATGATCTACTAAAATTATTGTTTTGGTAATATGTGTGAAATTATACAAAAAACATCATCTTTAGACAATTGTATTATAAATATTTATATAATTGTATTATACTGAATGACCATAATAATGGTCTGATCCACACTACTACAAATAGCCTTACAGTTCAAACTAATTTTTTTCAGTTTGAACAGTCTTGGTCTGGTCTTGGTCTACATTATTAAATTTAATTAAATTACCAGTCAAGTTAGTATGAAAAAAATGTAGCCAATGGTTCGGTCTGAGTTCAGTTTTTTGTTAAAATTTTAAGTCCAGTCCTTTATTTTAAAGGACCACATTGAGCACTACAAGTCAATAATACAGATAATAGATTTAGTGTGGATATGGATGGGTAAAGCCTGTCTACTGATCTCCACTGAATATGTTTTTTAGCTTGAATAGACAATAACGCTAATAATGTAAAATATACTCTTATTGCTATACCTACTATATCTAAAACATTTTGCCGTTCTAATGTGATACATTCTGTATAAGGAACAGCCAAATATAATAAATGAAGTTTATTAGTCAATATTAATGCACTTGAGGCTTCCAATAATTCTGTATATAATTTCTGTGCTTCTAATATGTCCAAGTTGGCAGCTACTGCAGCTTTTGCAATTGATGCTAATTTTAATTTATCTTCAATTGGCTTATCAAATGCATTTATTGATCTTAATTTATCTAAACATGATTCTACTAGATCAGATGCAACTGTACATTCAACATTACGTTTCTCAGCTTGTTGAATATAAAGTGTGCGCTTCATCAGGTCAACCAGTTGTTGTTGATTAGACGTACACCCTGTACTTATAGAGCTTAATATCATTGAATAAACTACACTTTCTTCTGTGCCAAGGCAGCTATCAATATTTTCAATGCCACTTTCTAGTAAAATTTTTATCTAAAAATGAAAATATTAATAATTATATAAAATCAAAAGAATATATGTATATATGTATTTATTCAAAATTAAAATTGAACTTTTTTATAAATGCATCCTAATAATTCAATTTTATAAAAAGAAATGTACAGGTATGTCACTGTATTTGTTAACTAGATTAATTATTAATTATAAAAATCACAAAATAAAAAAATCTATTTGTACAATTATAATGTATAAACTATTCATAAAAACCTTTTCTTTATCATTTTCTTGAAACAACAAAACACTGTCACCACTTTCTGTTAGACCAGCTCTACCAGCACGTCCTACCATTTGTCTGTATGTGCTTCGTTTCATAAAGTCTCGTCCAACATATGGTGATGTTATAATAACCTAATAAAATACAATTTTAATTTTAATAAAACTGAGCAGTATTGTATGTTAAATGGGATACAGGAACTAGAGTTTTGCACCTATTTTAAAAACAATAATTATTGAATCTCAATAAAATGCTATTATGAGTAAATATTCTTAAGTAATTTCCAATTGATAAAGTTCTGTGTGGAAATTAATAGCACAAATGGGATATATAATAAAATAAAAAATTTTACTTTTTATAATTCAAATAGATTTTTACTCATAGTCTTAAGTACAAAAATGTAAATTGTTTAATTTTACTCTTTGGGCTGGAAGATTTACACCAGCTGCCAATGTTGATGTACAACAAATACATTTGAGAATACCATCCAGAAAAGCTTCTTCTAACAGTTTTCTTTCAGCATTTGTCAACCCTAAAATTTTAATACTTAAAGCATATTCATGAGTAACATATAATTTAATTGGGGTCTTACCTGAATTATGATATGCAACTCCAAACGGGATACTTCTAGACAACAAAGGGCATACTTTACCGTCGCCTTCTTCTTTGAGTGCTTTATACAATTTTTCTTTTTCTTTAAGTTTAACTTGAATTTCTTCACTATTAGATTTATAAAATATGATTACCTTTTGCAAGTTTTCAATGATAACAATTATAATATCTTACTGTGAATAATGCTTACCGTCCAATAGTCTTATAGATAATTTTGGCAATACTCTGACAACTGCTCTTGGTAGGACAAAAAATCAAACAGCTACCATTTGGTAATACTTCACGAACAAGAATCCCTATACCACTAGGGTCTAATTGTTTCATATCAGTTGAATAATCCTAATTAAAAGTAATTATTATTTTTAATAAAAAATATATTTTTAAGAATTGCAACTTACATCAAAATGTAATTTTCTATCAAGTTTAGTTTTTAAAGAGCCATCAATATCTTTATTTATCACAAATATTTCTTCTTTTAATTTAATAGTTTCGGTAAGCTTTACAGGTCTAAAATCTCTTGTATATACATGAGCATTTAAAAAGTCACCTATTTCTTGTATATTTCCAATTGTAGCTGACATACCAATTATCTGGATATTATCTATAGTTAATGGCAACGATATGTAATTTAAAAAAATAATAACAAAGTCTAGTTTAAGTATTACTCACTCTTAGACTGCTTAGATTCTAAAACTTTAGTAAGAGTTGCTTCTAACAAAGCTCCTCTTTTTTGTTCACCAAGAAGATGCAGTTCATCAACAACAATCATTCCAACATTCCGTCCACCTAATTGACCATTATCAGCTAACATACAATCAACTAGTCCAGCTCCTCTCTCTAAAGTGCATACATATAATGATGTTTTACGTTTACGATGAAGTGGAGGATGTTTCCCTTTGCCACCAACATATTCTTCAACATTGAATTCCAAGTTAAGACCAAATGGACATAAGGATTGCACCTACTCAAAAAATGTTTAAAAACCAATTTTAAAGTTTTATCATCATTTACTAAATACCTTTTCTTGAACTAGTGCAACATATGGCAAAATAAATATAACATTACGTTCATAAACAATGAGTTCTTTAAGCATAAGAATTTCTGCTACAAGTGTTTTTCCGCCACTTGTTGGCAATGCATAAATCAAATTTTTTCTGATTTTTATTGCTTCTAAATTCAAACATTCAATTTGCCAATCTACATGTAAAATTTAATATTATGACGTTCATACAGTAGTGTATTATTTTAAACGCTCAAAAATGAAAAATTCAAACCATAGAGCTGTGTAATTCTTTTGTGCTTTTTGAACAAATGTTTTACTTTTGACGATAAACCAAAAAAATCACTATCATCGTTCATATGAAGACGTTTTTGAGAATTCCCATCGAACGTTGTTTCTAATTGTCGTTTCTGCGTCGACACATCCGATTTTAAACTAATATTTTTCATCTTAAAAATGTTATTAAATAACGCTTTTATCGGATGTTATTACATATTATATAAAAACGAACGATATTTAAGGATCTCATTAGACATTATGATAATATTTATGTGCGCGCAACACATTTTATTTTTAGTATAAAAATGATTGATGAATTAATAATTTATCTGAGAAGACTATATAGTCGACTAAAAATTATAATCGTCTATAATAGTATATATAAGAACATGAAGTTTATATCATGGCACTGTTTTTATAATAGTCACCAACGGATCAACTGAAAACAATATTTAAAAATATATTTAAGAAATAGGAATGATAATGATAAATGATAAACGATAAACAAAGTGTGCAACAGGAAATGGAAGATACTTAAACTTCTTTGTTATCGCCACTGGGTGACCGTGTATAATAATAATTAATAATTATTGTACTATTGGTTGTACTGATACATTTTATATATTACGTTACAAAACTTTGAAATAAAAATAAGTATCCAGGGACACGACAGTGTTAATTTCAATTAAAATAATTTGTATAATAAATAAATATGAATAATTAATTTCTATTAAATTAACATTAATTACTATTGAATATATTTTACACATTAGACCATTTACTTAGAATCTACCGTATATCACACATTTTAAAGCAATTATTTTTGTTTTGTTTTTCTTAATGTTTTTTACACAGAGTTTACGGAGTGTTTTTGTTGGGATATTGTTTACAGTAAACACCATAATATAATCTTATTATATATTACGTAAAGAGACAGCGTTTGTTTATTTGTCCGCAAAAATCAAAAAAATGCTCAACGGATTTTAGCACAGTTTTCACTATTTAAATAGGTCTAGACTCGGGGAAGGTTTTAGTGTATAATTTGTTTGGAAAAATTAATTGGGTACCGAAAAAAACAACAATAATGTAAATTTTTTAACGCCTTATGTCGTATTCAGTGGTGTCGGGTTCGAACTATGAAAAAAAAAAAAATACAAACGCGTTACAACACTTTTCACACGACATCCGTCATTCACGTCGTACTAATAACTCACGACACACTAGCACTCGCCGTCGTTGTAGCAAAGATGTCTATAGTTGAAAATATAAAAACTCCGGGGGAATCGGCGAAAACGATCACGGCACATATAGGACAGCTATATAAAAAATATGAATAAATTTTAGGTGATACAAACAGTGCTCGACTTGGCAAAATTAAAGTAGGGGGACTCTGTTAACTATAAAAAAAAGAGCGTCCCCATCACTTATTAAACGTTACTAAGACTTAAAAATAAAAGTAGGGGTACGCTAAAATTTCTGAAAAATTAGTTAGAGGAGTCCGTCCCCCTGCATCTCCCCCCCCCCCCAAAAACGAGCACTGGATACAAAGTTCACCGGTTCAAATATACCTATAAAAAATATAGCAATAGCAAAGCGTTGCCGGGTCAGCTATAAATTTATATAAAAAAAAAAAACTAATCTTGTGAGACTTGCACACCTCATTGGGGTCCACAATCCATCGCAGGTGAATTGCCTACTTGATAATTTACTGCTCACATATTTCCGCGAACCAATGCAGTGGATTGCCTACCTAGGTGGTTTAGGTGCATGTAAATCACTTGAGGTTAATCTTGATTTAATATTTGGTCCAGGCAACGCTGGGCGGACGGGACAGAATGACGCGGATCAGACTTTTCTCGATAAAACGAATAAAAATGCATAATGACCCAAATTAAATTGAACACTGTTGTAACCATATTACTCAGCATATTTTAACCGTTACATTATATAATAAAATATATTATTCATATAGATTTGACATTATAAATGTTTTTAACGAGCAACGAATTGCACGGGATCATTTAGTAAACATATTTAATTAATAATACACAATCTTCTAAATATCCTTAAATGTC
>JACXSJ010003410.1:0-24585 GCA_014851325.1 Pentalonia nigronervosa | reverse complement strand
ATAAACACGAATGATATACAATATAATAAATGGTAATTCATTTTATTAAGCTTGGCAAAGATTTTTTTCTCAAATAAAATCATATAAACGTTAAAAATATTATCAAAATATTGTATACTTTTTGATTTTGAGTTTTTTTACTTAAAAATTTTAGGTGAGGCGGCGCCTCACTTGCCTCACCCCCAAAACCGCCACTGATGAAAACTGACCTGTTTGATAGTAGTGTATGAGCAAAATCATTTAACGATGAAAACAGACACGTGTTTTTCTTTGACGATGAAAACCATCGTGTTTCATCGTAGTGTATGGGAGGCATAAAAGTTGAAATCATATCTGTAATTTGATAAAACGTTGGAAACGTACATCATGCTTTGTTACGATCTTATAAAAAAAGTAAACAATACATTGACCACATGCGATGGCAGTTATAATTTATTCAAATTTTCAGACTTCAGTATTCTTGACTTTTGTGCATGTTGTTAACAGTCTTTGTTGTTAAACTCATTGTAAATATTGTCAATATTGTTACTTAAAATTTCAAATTTGTTAAATAATTTATAACATTGATATATTTAATTGATAACGTAAGCTACGATACCTGGAGACCGTGTTAAGGTCATAGTGACCACCTCGAAATTCAAATTAGAATATACTGGACACGATACCCAACGATAGATTGTAAGGATCGCCTAAACTGACTTTCTAAGTGTAAAGGTGTACTGACGGATTAACGATTTAAAATTTTAAATAATATTATCATAATATAATATGGTTTTTTTAAATGATTATTTTAAAGGATTTAAGAATCTGTTTATTACTGTATTCTGCAATATAATAATTAATAGGTACAATACTAAATTACTAAATATTCTACAATGACAAAATAGATTTATTAACATGTTCACCGCCGCCGCCGATCATGGATCGGCGTTAATAGTAAAAGGGCGCTGACAGCTGCCGCCGATCCGTGATCGTCACTAGTACTTATATTTAGATATACTTATAAATAACTCGGCCATAGTCGCACTGCTTCAATATTTAACATGGCCATTCAGAACGTATTAATAATCAATGCGTTGCAGTCGGTTCTTGTTTCCCGTGTATTTTCGTTTATTATTTTAGAAAATAAATACAGTACTCTGCGCTTTGCACACTGTTGTTTTTTTAGACATATTATTAATTTTATAGTTAGTATCCTATAGTTAAGTATCTGTTTATTTTATAATTTACTTAAATATGGACTTTTCTGCCGGTTCATCAAGAGTTGATCGCTCTCGAAGTCCTATCAAAAATATGACAACACATATATTATCGGATGTTGAGCTACTCTATATTTTGGAAAATAATAAATGGATATCGTCTGACGAAGAATTCGATGATGATTTTGATGAATGTAGTTATGATTCTGACGGCGATGATGTAGAAAATGAAGGTGACGATTTACAAAATATTGTTATTAGTGATTTTGTGGGTTCTGGAGGGAATGAAGTCTGTGAGGTTTTATCTGAAATTTATAGTTCTACAAATTTTAACTGGTCGATTGATTCACCTAACGTAAACCATTTTGAATTTACAGTTACACCTGGGCTTAAATGTTTACCAAATGGAGACAAGCCTATTGATTATTTTAATTTATTAGTAACTGATGAATTATTAAACATGCTTGTACAGGAAACTAATATTTATGCCATCGAAATTTTTTTTAAATTCTGTCTCTGACAAAGCTAGAATCAGTGGATGGGTAAATACAAATAGGTCGAAAATAAAAATATTTTTAAGTTTGTTATTTCATATGGGAACTATTAAATTGCCTAGATTAGAGCATTATTGGAAAACAAATAAATTATTTAATTTACCATTTTTTCGTACATATATGAGTAGAAATCGATTTACTCTATTACTCCGAGCATTACATTTTTCCCGGAACACAGTTGAAGGGGAATCTGTTAATCGTGACAGATTACATAAAATTCAACCTATTGTAAATTATTTTAATACAAGGATGAACGAAATATTTGAGCCTACTAAAAATCTGTCACTTGATGAGTCTATGGTTTTATGGCGTGGGCGGTTAATATTTCGACAATATATAAAAAATAAAAAGCAGAAGTTTGGAATCAAAATGTACATACTTACAGAATCGTGAGGATTTATACACAGAATGATGATTTATTCCGGACAAGGGCATGATGTTTCCGAGAAAATGACTCATACAGAATTTTTTGTCGAAAATTTTATGAGTGAATTACATCACAAAGGTCGTTCATTATACATGGATAACTTTTACAACAGTGTTCAACTTTATCGAAAACTGTTACAAAAAAAAACTTATGTTACTGGAACTTTACGCTCTAACTGTAAGCATAATTCGAATGAAGTAATTGCTCAAAAACTAAAAAAAGGAGAGTCCATATGCAGATACACAGAGGATAACATTTGTGTTATGAAGTGGAAAGATAAAAGAGATGTGTTGACAATAAGTACTGAATTTCCCCACTCAGTGATGGACATTGAAAAAAATAGAAACATAATAAAGAAACCAATTTCAGTTCTTAAGTATAACGAACATATGTCTGGAATATATCGCCAAGATCAGATGACTTCCTACTATCCATTTGAAAGGAAGACTTTAAGATGGTACAAAAGTCTGTATACATTGTATAAATTTGCTGTTAGTAAATTCCTATTTTTTATATAATAAATATGCTAAAAAAACATCGTTGTATGAATTTAGACTATCAGTAATTGAATCATTATTACCAAATAATCAAACTGTTTTCGATACAATACTCGAATGAAAAAAAAAATGAAATACATTTTCCCAAAAAAGTGGAAAAAAATGATAAAAAAAATACAAATACAAACGTTGTCAAATTTGTTCTGGAAAAGGCATTCGTAGAGATACGATATATTATTGTATGGAATACAAAGAAAAACCAGGTTTATGTCTTGAAAGTTGCTTCGAAGAATACCATAAAAAAATATAACTATTAATTATTATTACAATTTATAATGTATTTATCTATTTTTTATTTTATTTAAAATTGTTTTTATTTATTATTTCTGTCCTGAAGATTTGTTATTTATATTATTTTATTGTTTTTTGATTTACAAAAGTTCCAAAGTTATTTTCTATTCTGAAGATTTGTAATTTATATTATGTTATTATAATTTTTATTTACAAGACTTACAAAGTATTTTGTTTATTTTATAAAAATATTATACATGTTTGATAAGGAATCATAAAAAAGTATTATTTCATAAAACAGTAAATATTAATTCAAATATTTATTAACATATTTTACGTCTATCATTATATTATACACAATTAAAAAAAAAAGTTCTTAAAATAGAAACTAAATATAAGACGATCCGTGATCGGCGCCGGCTATTGCCTTCAATAACATAGGCAGATTCCGCCGCCGATCAAAGATCGTCATGCATATAATGTTATCAATAGTTACGCGGCGTGCAGCACTAGATTAGGAATAAACATGTGGTGGTGAACGTGTTAAGTGTTAAGTAAAGGGTCGGGGGTAGTTGTCCGAAAAATGATAAGGATCCGGGCCGAAAGACGGCGGCATTCAATTTGTTGCCAACATTAAATTTTCAAAAATTTTACTATAAAATTATTTTTTTTTTTTGTGTAGTGACACTGTTCAACTAAATAATTATTATTATATTATATATAATTGATACTTATTATATTTTTTAAAATCTATCACTGAGTATTTCTTCAACTATCATAAAAAAGGTAATTAATTATTAAAATCCGTTTTTGTTATATATGACAACAATATGTATGACAAACTTTTATAGTTAAAAACTTAATAGTCAATAGATCGAAATACTGAAATCGTAAAATACAAAATACGCGGGAATTATATAACATTTATCAATAGGAATATAATAATAATAATTTATATTACAACATTTCAATTACAATTGTTGGTAGTACTTTTTCGATTTTCGGGTCCATATCATTTTTCGGACAACTGCCAGTCACCGTTAAGTAAATGGTATATAGTAAAAGGTTATAGATACTATAGTGCGTTTCACAACAACTGCGAATCGACGCCAACTCGTGGCGGTTTTGTCTCAAACCAGGGGTTCTCAATCTAGGATAGAAAATAAATAGCGTGTGTTCTTTCTAAACAAATGGTAAGGGCAGCTGGGTTATGGGTATGTTTATTTTATGTACCACTGTTGTGTATGAGTAGGTTTGATACTCCCTACCAACCCCATGTGTAGGAATGTGGTCAAACAACAACCCCTGTTGCAGCTATAATTATTGTGCCATCCAGACAACAGTGTGTAATGCGTATTGTTGTTCGTTGTTGACTGTTCCTTACGCATTACTTACGTATTATGTCTGTGCGATTTATATATATTTTTGAATATAGTTAATTATTTATTTAAAAATGTCTAACCGTTCAGTAGATATTCACTCTCAAACTAAAAAAATGATTTTTAGTGTATATTCGTATTTTAAAAAATTATCTAAAGACTCGACGAATCCTGAAGTAGCAAATTTTTTTCTACAAGCGCAACAAAAGACTTCTGAAGCATGTGGTATCAGCATCGGCAGCGTTAAAAGAATAACATCGGAAGGCTCTAAAGCCCCTTTAGATCCAGAAACTGGAGAACTGAAATTTACTTCTCCTCGTAAAACATTCAAACGAATTAAATTTGCTACAGATATTGATGACTTTGACCAAGAGGTTGTACGACGGACGGTCCACGAATATTATGATAAAGGTGAGTTTCCTACATCCAAAAAAATTTTATCTAAATTCCAAGAAAAAACTGACTACAAAGGTTCTAAAACGTCGATGTGGAAAATTTTGAAGTCATTAAAATTTAGGTACAAAAAATGCAATGACGGCCGTCGATTTCTGATGGAGAGAAACGATATTGTCGCTATGCGTGTACGGTTTTTGAGACAAATGGTTAATCTTCGTAAAAACAATGATGTTCGACCAGTTGTCTATTTAGACGAGACATGTGTGAACCATAATCATACACGGAATTACATTTGGAAAAATTCGGAGGGTAAAAAAGGATTTAAAGTACCGACAGGCAAGGGAGGTCGGATTATTATTTGCCACGCTGGTTCGAGTTCATTTGGGTTTGTGAAAAATTCAAAATTAGTATTTCGGTGTAAATCGGGTCCATCTGAAGACTATCACTCCCATATGAACTCTGTTATATTTAAAGACTGGTTCATACATATGCTCAACAACTTGAAAAAGCCATGTGTCATAGTTATGGACAATGCATCATACCACTCTGGTCTTGTTGACAATTATCCGAAGAGTAATGAAAAAAAAATCAATGTCCAAAAATGGCTACAAGAAAAGGGAGTTCAGTTTTCACCCCTGGAAACGTTACCGGAGTTACGAGAGCGAGTCAAGCAGTTAATATCACAAGAAAAAAAATATGAGCTGGATCAGATTGCGTTGTCAATGGGTCATGAGGTGATACGGCTACCTCCATATCACTGTCAATATAATCCTATTGAGCTAATTTGGGCGCAAGTAAAAGGAAAAATCGCCGAAGAAAATACAAGCTTTAAAATCGCGGACGTCGAAAAATTGGCTCATGATGCATTAGATTTCGTAACGGTTGACGACTGGAAGAGGTGTGTGACACATTGCAATAAGCTGCAAGACGATGATTACGTCAAAGAGGGCTTACGTGACGAAATTTTGGAACAAATAATCATGACAATTAATCCAGACGATAGCAGTGAAAGCGAAGATGATGACTATTAATAAAAATATATATGAAATATATTTCATACATATTTTTACCAACCTAACCATACGTAAATATTATGTAATATAGATACATGTGATTTTTTTACATATTTTTATAGTTTTAAGTTGTTTAAAAATAATTAAGTGTAACATAAAATATGATTCGTTGATTATCTTATTTAATAAATGTATAATTTGAAAAAGTGTAAAATATTCGTTATCAATTTTAAATTTGCAGCAGATTATTATGCACTAAATAGTTTTAGAAACCCTAATGAAAAAACACCACGAGGCGCGTTAGCGTCGAGTCGCAGTTGTGAAACGCACCATTGTATCATTGTTCTGTGGTATCACATAATAATTTAGTATCTATTGCCATTAGCCATGGTTGTTGTCATGAACATAAAAATATATATAATTTGTACATAATTTTCGGTTGTATTCACTTCATTATTGTAATCGTGGTTGTAATAATGTAAACACTAAATTATAATCATCAATGAGTACATAATATAGTATCTACTGCCCATGCATTTTTATTTTTAAGTTTTTACTATAATTAATATAATTCAATAAAAAATTTAATATACAAGATGCCACCAAAATATTCAATTTTACTTCCGACGTATAATGAAAAAGAAAATTTACCTGTTATAGTTTATTTAATCCACAAATACTTGGAAATTAGGTAATTAATTATTTTTATTTATTACATATAAAATAAAGTGTTATTATTACAAATCGTTTTTCAGCTGAATATTGAATAATATGATTATAATATTATATTTATAATTTTATTAATTATATTATATTTAATATTATTAGTTTAGTTCTTGGAGATAACAATTACTCATCATAATGTATTTCGTGTTTATGTTTAAAATTTATTTGTTCATCTAGATATTTTTAAAATTTTGTTGTACTTATATGTTTAAATAAAATAAATAGACCAATATTACCTATTTAAGTAAGTATACATACATAAAACTATATGTAGGCTAAGATCTTATATTTTTTCAGATGTGTATAAGCAAATGAAAATACATATGAAAAATGATATAGTTAATGCAGATCTTTAATAATAGTTTCTTAGCATATTTATTTTTTATTTTCATCTATATATTATGATTGTTATCAATAATTCTAGAACATTATTCAAATCTACAGATGTTATAATCTGTAAATCTAGTAAATCATCTAGTATAATAAAGAATACAATTCTTAATATAGATAATAATGAAAATTCAAAGAATTATGAAACTATAGTTCAACCAACTAATACAATAGACTATTATAGTTTTTCTTTTAATATAAATTAAATCTATTATTCAGACTCTGATGTATCAAAATTGTTAATTTTACCTCAACAAAATAAATTGGTACATAATATGTCATCTGTCTCATCTCCACCTTTTAGCTCAGATTCTGATACTGATTAATAATTGTTATCAAGTGATGAAAGACAAACCTTTAGGAACCAGAAGTCCTTTAAACAAACTTAAACATATATATTAGTATAAAAAAAACTTCTAAAAAATATATATTCAATTTTTTTTAATAATGTCATTAAATCAAAATTAAGTAAGGATAATAAATGTCACGTAAGGAATTCTGATATGACTAATTCTTTATATATACAGCATGTTCTACTGATACTCATTTTTTTTCTCAATTATTTATTATACAATCTGTAAATGTGTATTTTTTTATAATAATTATAAGTGATGTTGAGAATTTAATGAACTAGTCTTGAAGGAAGAATCTATTGATTGATGGAACCTCATAGTAATGAGAATTTAGATTCCTGGTAATTCTAATTCATAAGATCTCGACACCATTTACGTTTTAAGTATCTTCTGGGGTCACTTGAAATGTTTAGGACAGATAAATTTGAAATTAGGGGATTGTGATAATTGGATAAATTTATGTCGAAGTGTTCATAGAGTTTTAACTACACATTGTTCTGTTGGAATGGGGAGATCATTATGTAGTATACTCATAATTTAATAAATAAAGCTGCCTTACTAAAGTATATCTATCTATTAATATTGGAAGAAATAGAACATACAATCTTTTATTATTTAAAACAAATTTCTCAGAAAAATTTGATAAACATGTTATATACAAATATCTTTATGTCCCAATATCTTTACAGAAGCCTAATTTCACAACAAACATGATGTTGAATAAAAAAAAGGAAAATAATATACTTCAACTAAATTTGCTATCTAATAAAATAGTTGATTCAAATTCAAACAAATTAAAACATGATCTATAGTAAATTCAATAAAAAATGGAAAAACTAAAAATACAATTGAAGAAAATCAAGCTTTTTATAAAAATACAACAATAACATCTAATAACTCACAGATTACTTACATTAATAATAAACATACAATATTTTATGAAAACTATCTGAATGTCACTGATTTATCAGACATTTTTCAAAAGATGAATAAATGCATTTATAATCCTGATGAATAGATAAGTAAAATATTGAAACATGTTAGTATTATTAAAAATATTCAAAACATGAAATTAAATATATACAATTGTATTGATTATTTATTAAATAAAAAAAATTATTCAATAGTGTTTGTAAGTGTCGATTTTAATAATTGAAATTTATTGAACAATAAATTGGAATATATTACTGAAAAACTCGAGCCAGTTAAATTAAATGATCGAGAGAAATCTACAGATCAGTTATGTATATATAATGATTTTTTGGAATTTAAATCTACAACTGATAATAAAAATGATGTAATTTCATCAAAAAAAAAAATAGCAGCACTTATGTAGTTGTATTACAGAATTAAATAAATCAAATTCTTTACTATTTTCTATTAGTATATCATCTAAGAAACAGTTTAAGAGAACTGCAGTTTAATATGTATAATTGAATTGCCAATAAATGAAAAATTAGAAACCGTGTCACAAAATATGTTATTCAACTTATAATTAACTCCTTATTAATAAATTTGCACTTATAAATAAAAATTTTTATAGTAATTTTCAAGTAGTTAATTATAATGATAATCCAATGCGCATCACTAAAAGTTAAATCAGGTTGATTTTAATTAAAAATAGAACAACTTAAAACTTGAAGATCTAGATTATCAATATCTTTTTAAGTATTTTTTTTTTTTTTTTAATACTATATACGTCTCATTATTTGCTTAATATTACCAATTATTAATTATTATAGATTATAGGTAATATACAATATTACTAATTATATAAACATTGAAATATTTAATTTTCATAAAAAAAAACTGACATTTTTGATACAACACGGTTGAATTTATAACAAATTATAAACAGGGAAACAATGTAAATGCATTTACAATTATTCTATAATGTTATGTTATAGCTAGGGATATAATAGGTAGATCAGAGGTACCTATTATATTCCTTGGTATACAATGTTGGTATAGTACAATATTTTTATATTTATTGCGAGCATTTCAAAATAATCAAAATATAATTGAAAAACAGTTTTTTTTAAAGGGGGGGGGGAGAGTACATATTTAAAACTTAAGTCTCCTGTGCATGCCTTCCTAGTAGCGCCAATGGGTATAATTGATAATAACTTAAAATTAATCTAAATATTTTGAAAATGTCATTGTGTATAGTAAAATATAATAATACATATAATTCAATATTATCTAAATTTAAACATCAAATGTTTATAAAAAAAAAAAATTTTAAAAATATATATTTTAGATTTTTGAGTTTCAGTAAGAACTACTTATTAGAAATATTTTATTAAATTTTCAAGCTTTACACAGATGTAAAAAATTGTATGAACACTTTTATTAAGAAAAAACTAAAAAAAAAAAATTAAAGTGTATTTAAATAGTTTAAAAAGTCAACATATTTTGAAAGTACTCTGTGTATAGAAAATTTTAATATAAAAATTGGTGAAAATTTCATGTAACTAGTTATTTTTTTTTTTGAAGTATTTGAAAATCTGGTTATTCATTAAAATTCCTAGTTTTTCTAATTGTTAAGAAAAGTACTAGGAATTTTTTCCTTTGTCCTCCCCCCCCCCCCTCACTAGATTTTTTTGTATTTTTACTGCTCCAAAAGGGTAGCTCACACACAAATAAAGACATTGTAAGTTCAATAGTTACTAGAAGTTTGTATGTTTAACATTTTAATCCAAATTCTAAATTATTATAATAGCCAAGGATATTATTTTCATTAAAATGTACCTAATACAATTTTGATTTATAACTTATATCATTGGTTATAGTGAGATAGAATATGAAATAATTATAATAGATGATGGCAGTCCAGATGGAACTTTAGAAGTAGCCAAACAACTCGAAACCATTTATGGAAAAGATAAAATTGTAAGTAATTAATAGATTGTTTTATAAGCACCTTAATTAATCATAAAACTTATTTAAGTTATTAAGACCAAGAGGGAAAAAACTTGGATTGGGCACTGCATATATTCATGGAATGAAACATGCTACAGGAGATTTTATCATTATAATGGATGCTGATCTATCACATCATGTAAGTTAAAATGTATCAGGTTTTTACTCAATCATATTTAATTATTATAATATTTTTTAGCCAAAATTTATACTTGATTTTATAAAAAAACAAAACGAACAAGATTATGATGTTGTTACTGGATCACGATATATTGGCAATGGAGGAGTTTCAGGTTGGGATTTTAAAAGAAAGTTAGTAAGTCGTGGTGCAAATTTTGTTAGTCAAATATTATTAAGGCCCAAAGTATCTGATCTCACCGGTAGTTTTAGGTAATTTTTTTTTTATATAATAATAATTAATATTTGTAACAAAATATGCTTAAAAACTGTGTTAATAAAAGTAAAAGTAAAAATAAATTTGTATTTTATTTTTAGATTGTATAAAAAACCAGTTTTGGAAAAATTAATAGAATCTTGTATATCAAAAGGATATGTATTTCAAATGGAGATGATGGTACGTGCAAGGCAACTAAATTATACTATTGGTGAAGTTCCAATAACCTTTGTAGACAGAGTTTATGGGGAGTCTAAATTAGGAGGATCCGAAATTGTACAATTTGTAAAGTCTCTGTTATATTTATTTGCTACTACATAAAATCTTTCAATATAAAGTTTAATATTATAAAAGAAGTTACATTTATTAATAACTATAAGTGTTGTTGATTTAAGTTGTTAATTCTAACCTCCTTGATTAATTTCTTGTTTTCATCAGTTGATATTTCATTTATTTTTAGTTATTTTATTTACTGATTTATAGAGGCACTTAAAAATCATACTAATCATAATAAATAATTGAAGGCTAATTAAATTTGAATTTTATTAATTATATAAAAATATGTGTAGAACGCTAAGGTAGTTATAATGAATAATATTTTTTTTTATCAATTGTATTAATATAAAATAAAATCTAAGTTAAAAAAAAAAAATGGAGAATAGGTATAAAATTGAATTTGAATATATTAATTTTATGCAATAACCTAATATTTAAATATTTATCTTTTATTGTATTTTTAAAAATGTAACAAAATAATTACAACCAATTTAGTTTAATTGTAATGATGTAAATTACATTTTGTCAAATTAAATAATTTGATAAATATTAAATTCAGCATTCAAAATAATTAGCCAGGTGGCCATCCTAGTTGACGACCGCCAAGAACATGCAAATGTAAATGATAAACTGATTGAGCAGCATCCTTTCCATTATTAACTACCAAACGAAAACCGTCATTTAATCCTTGTTCTTTTGCTACTTTGCTTGCAACCAGCATTAAGTGTCCCAGCAACTGAAATAAAAAATCTCTTAAAATTTTTTGTTATGATTCAGGAGGCTGATTTGAGTGTAATGTGAGTAGATAAAGCATAATAATAATATATGTTATAATTATCAAAGTAAAATACCGTTTCATCTGAGCTGTCAGTGACAGATAACATTTCAATTGGTTTCTTCGGTATCACCAAAAAATGAACAGGTGCTTGAGAATTGATATCATGAAATGCAACACACTAATAAAAATAATAAAATTACAGTATACATTGCAAAATATGCCAGTGACAGTATAATTTATTGACCATTTCTTATTTGGAGATGGTACCTACCTTACCTAAATTGTTTTGTGGAACCCAACTCAACCAGTTGTTTTGTTCACAATATTTTTTAGGTGAACACATAAATTATTTTTTAGCAAATTTATTTATTCTACACAATAGGTAAAATATATATTATAATAATCATAAATGTAAAATTAATAGAAGTCAATCAATTATAACAAGGAGGGAATAAAAAGATAAATATGTGCATTCCTATTATAATTATCTACTGTAGCCATTAACATAAGTATAATTAATGTTTATAATTGTGAACTATTATGTTGTGAAAATACAGATTTAGAAAAGAAATTTTAATTTACTAAATAATAAATTATGAACAATTTTTTTTATTGACTATACTTAGAAAAAACAGTGTCTTTCAGAGTTTTTGAGCCATCAATAGTTAGAGAATATCACTATAATATACCTATTCACTTCCATAGAAGTATACGTAAATGAATAAGTAGTAAGTAATTACCTTTGTATACAGTTAATGTTATTGGTTTGTCATATACATTTACTACTTTTATAGTATATTAGTTACACTTACAAGATCGTCTTCATATATGAAATCGCATGGTATTTCTTTTCTCAAAATTTTACCAAAAATTGTGTCACCGCCAGGTTTAGCAAATGCGGATTTTTCTACCTCGGACATTTTGAATCGAGGACTAGAAACTCTTGTAAAATTATAACTGCTTATTCGATAACTACACTTGGATATATTGCTTAAATGTACTAAAGACACAAAATTCAGTAATTTTCGACTGAAAGCAAACATTGATGAATGTTGATTATATAAAATAAATATAATATTAAATGATAAATAAAAAGATTACAATTTTATAGATGAAAGAATCCTTATCAAAATTAAACTAAAAAGTTCTGAATGAGATGCGCGGTGTTGCCAAATGTTGGAAAATCAAGTATAGCAGATACTAAAACTGAAAAGTTCATAATGTAGGTACTATTTTTATATATTCAAGCAAGTAGCTAAGTAGAGATACCAAACCATAGAATATATGAAATTGCATCTGTTCTGTAACTAAACTACTAAGTAGCAAAAACATTGACTTTGTTCACAGTACTTCATATTATATTAGTATAATACCACAAAATAAATTATTTATTCTGTGATATACCTACTGGGAATAAATCGACGATTGGTTTGAATTTATCCTATTATTAATTTTACAATACCATAGGATAGTTTTTAATACAAATAATTAACTAGGTTTAATTGATATTATATGGCATTATCCAATTTTGTCAAAATTTGAACTTGAAATGTCAATATGAAAATTATATGGTGCATTATAAAATATAATATGTTATTTTAAATATAATGTAAGAACAACTAATGAAGAACCTTGAATTCAATTTTCAAATCTTAGGTATGAATTGTTGAAATATGAATCTATGTAACTACAAATAAATGTGATTTTGTCAAAATTTGAACTTTTAAACACTCATAAAAAATTATTGTGTGTATATGCTAAACTTTGAACATTCCAGCAAGAACAACCGTATTGAAATACAATTAAATATTTGATCAACCATTAAATTTTTACAATATTTAAAGTAAAAATCAAAAATTTCAAATATATATAGATATTTTTAAACTATTTACTAGATAGCCAGTTGTATTCGGGGGTTACGGCGTACACTCACTTGTCTAGAAGTCTGGTTTTTTTTTAAGCGTATACTCTATAAATATACGACGATACGCAGATAAACGAGCAAACAGCCATATAATAGCTCCGTATATCTATTAGAATTTTCGGCGACAAAAATAAAATTATTTGTTATTTTTATTTCTCAGATGATATTTATTTTACTATTTAATATATACCAATTAACTGATAATTTATCAGGTGATTATCAACAAATATTTCAAGACTACCTAAATGTGATGTGCAGTGCCAGATTTAGAACAGGTGCCGCCCCTACCGCAAGAAAAAAAATGTGGTATTTATTACTAATAAATTTATTTCAGTACAAACAAATTAGGTCAGTAGTAATTATAAACAAAATAAGTAATTATAAATTCTAATAAAAAATAATACATTTTTAATCTTGTGTGGATACACAATATCTTTAGCATAATTCTATAGGTAATATATTATTATTATTATTATTATTATTATTATTATTATTATCTTGATTACTTTTAGGAAAAACTCATATATAACTATTTTTTTTTTGTAGGTAGGTATCTTATCTTTATAGCTCACATTACGAGAAAATTGATTTCGTGTTATTGACATTTTCAGTGTCATGCACCCGTATATTTTACATTACGATTACGAAAGTTTAACACGACACAGGCCACAGAGTTAACCAATGTGTCAAATTTATGGATTTACTACTATGTTTTTTAAATATCTAATATATAAAATTCTCGTGTCACAATTTTCGTAGCCATACTCCTCCGAAACGGCTTGACCGATTTTGATAAAATTTTTTGTGCTTAACCGGTATCTATGAGAATCGGCCAACATCTATTTTTCATCCCCCCTAAATGTTAGGGGGATTCCTGCTCAAACAGGAATTTTGAGATTTACGATGGAAATATTTGTTGATAATCACCTGATAAATTATCAGTTAATTGGTATATCAATTAGGGATTAGGAATCCCCCTAACATTTAGGGGGATGAAAAATAGATGTTGGCCGATTCTCATAGATACCGGATAAGCACAAAAAATTTTATCAAAATCGGCCAAGCCGTTTCGGAGGAGTATGGCAACGAAAACTGTGACACGAGAATTTTATATATTAGATTATAATTAGTAAGAATATATTATCGTATATATATTTTTGCAAATAAATTAATACAGAGTCCCCCTACTTTAATTTTCCCAAGTCGAGCACTGCTCAAATCTCATCCAATACACAACCCACAAATCTCACCCATCAATTCAAGAGAAAATACAGAAATTTGTTAATCTAAAATAATATATCACGTTGGGTTCCATCACTGGTTGACCTCCCATCTCATATTATTTCAGAGTTAAAATACATAAATTATCATATTTGCTTATTGTACTATTCTATCACAGATTGTAAATATTCTTTTATAAATAAAAAAGAATTAATATTTAATAGTAATATCTAAGGAGTATAAAATAACATATTAGGTACATAATTTTGTCGATTTAAGTATTCTTCGGTCGTTTAAGTAATATTTTAATAAATAAATTAAATATTTCTTACTTTAACAATTAATTTTAGTTATTTTATGTATTGGCTAACTCGCTAACTCAATTAATAATCTAACGGGCGTCTTACATCACCTTGTATATGTATATATAAGGAAAATGTTCTCAACATTTTTAACTGAAATGTACGATATATATTTGTAAAAAAATGTTTCTTAAAATGTTTTCACTGAACTGTATATAATAATTTTATAATTAGGCAAACATATTTGAGGGGGCTTAGTGCTTATCAGGGGGAAGGCTAATGTCTCTTCCCTGCAGGAAGGGAGTACATTTGTCGTCTTAACTGTCTTATTATACCTACTAGTATTTTTGTCTCCATAAATGTTAAGCAGGAGTCCGAGGCAGTGGCGTGCTAAACTAATTCCAGACCTAATTCAAACTATACCATTTGATCATCCACCCACAACATTTAATCTTTATTTTTTTTTTTTACTTAATAGTATAAATAAAACTACATTTTAGTAAAAACTTTTTATCGTACTAAATCCATTGTCAGGTTAGTCATCTACCTGTTCACCCATTTTTTTTTTATTTGAGGCAATCGCATTAAAAAAATAAGACTTTAACACACCACTGATCCAGAATACACTAATATTTTTACTGTATGCTTAATATTATTTATGTACCCACATTTTATATTTTATACATAAATACAAATAATAAATAGCAATACAATAATAAAACTAAAATTAATTTTGAAAGTTATTTTGCAATTATATTACTAACAGTTTATGGTGACCGTGACGTTTATAATGTCGAAATGTCCATGGTCCATTCTACAGTGAATATTTAAAGACCTATTGTGTAACTTGTAATCTATATGTACATACTTTTAGATTTGGAACAAGGAATGTATTGATTTTACAATGATGAGTGTTTTTTTTTTGTATCTGTCATCACGTTTTAAGGCAGTAAAAGTGTTCCGATTTTCTTTATCAACATCTTTTCTGATGAAAAAATGAATGTAGTTAGTACTTTGGGGGTCAAAAGTAAAATATACTAAATAATTTTTAAATACGTCGGAAAAAACAATAAAAAAATTAAGGAAAAACGGGAATTTTTTTGTGATGACAATTTTTGACAAAATCGATTTTATTTTTTGGTGTAACGCTAAAAATAATGACAATATATATATGAAATTTTCACAAAATGTTTGTATAAGCAATTTCTATAAACAATAAAATTTTCAATGTGTTTTTACTTTTTTGAGCTATTTATAGGCATAATCAATTTTTGGGATTTTTTCTATTTTTTTTTTTTTATTGTCAATAAAATATTTTTCAATTTGTCAAAACACTTGAAAATTTAATATAAGGTTCTTAATAACTCGTTGTAATTGAAAATTAAAAAAAAAAAATTTGAGCGTAAGTTTCTAATAATTTTTTATAAACATCTATAGATATAATTTCGACAAAATACGTAAAAAAATCACCAAAAAATTGAAGTTTTTTTTGATTAGGAAATTAATAAAAACGTTTCTATTTAAATCTAAATTTTGAAAATTTAACACAAGGATCTTTATAAGTTTATCTACCTTTCTAAAAAAAAAAGAGTTTCCCGGAAAATCAAACTAATATTTTATGAGCAATTGAAATTAGACATTCAATATTCACCTGTTTTCTCCGGGAACGATTTTTTTATTATAATGTAATTCAAAAAGGAATAACCGTAGACATTTGAAATGTTTACTAAAAGTTTAAATTATCATTTTTTATAAAAAAAAAAAAAATAATAATAATAATAAAAATATTTTGACAATTTTTGAGTTAATTATAGACCTAAGAAATTTTCGGTTTTTTCAAATTTTTTTTCTTTAATATCGATAAAAATAATTTCATTGGGTTAAATTGCTTAAAAATTGAATACAAGATTCCTTGTAAGTTGTTGAAATAGCAGATCACAAATATTAAAAATACAATTGCACAATTTTTTTTTATAAGCATTTAAACTTCAAATTTTGACCATTTTTAACAATTTTCGCCATTGAATATTTGTAAATTGTTTTGTACTTAAAATTTATAAAATGTTCAGTTTTTATAGCTGAAGATTGAAAATTTAAAACAAGGTTTTTCATAAGTAGCTTATAGTATAACCAAAATATTAAAAAAATATATAAAAAAAAATATTTTTCTACAGGCATTTTAATTTCAAATTTGAACGAAACTAGATATTTAAATGAAAAATAACCAAGATGTTATTTATTTCATTGTAATTTAAAAATATTTTTTGTGGGTGCTTGAAACTTTTAAAACATATTATTATATTTTATACACTTAATTAAATTTTCAAATGCAATATTTTCTGCAAAAATAATTCAACCTACTGTATTATTAATAGTAAAATGAATTATTTAAATAGTAATAATATCATAAAATACACTTATTTTTGTAGTCTGACAAACCGCCTTCGCTCAGAATTGTTTTTTGCATACAATAATTTATATCATTAAAAATTAATTTAATACATCCATGAAAGTGACCCATTCGACATATACTGGACAGCAGAGCGGTGCCCACTTTTCGACCTTTTTATTTAAAATACATCATATTGCGTTTTATCTCATAAAAATAAAACGTATGTATTATTACGAATAGCTTAATAGCTGATGATTCTAAATTTTTATAATTAATGTATTATACACTTAACACTCAATATACTGCAGTTTTATAATATCTACCGACTATCATACATTTATTTTTACCTTTTAAAAAAACATTTTTTATTTTGAAAAATATTATGTATACTATTGTTTGTCGCCGAAGATAGTTGATGATGATCGATATTTATTAATTTTCCAACAACAAATCATCATCTTTTTCCAAAATAAACATTTTTTTTTCTACCTTTGTCACTATGATTACTTAGGTTAGATGTTATGTTCCTTGTACATGCTATAGTCCTACGCTTCATTAATATAATGATATATAGGTTCTATATACAAATAACAATTTATTGACAAAATTCATATTTCGGGTGTTCTGTGCCCTACACCATTACACTAAGAACGGAGAGAACTCAAAAACTGCCCTTCAAAATCCCTACCATTCAGTTGCCGACCAACGTTAATTCGTGGAAGAGCCGACCAACTGTCTGTGGCCTGTACCAAAACCGTCACAAGTGTGACGTTCGTGCTTCGAAAAAATGTTAGTTTTTACGACGAAAATGTAGAAAAAAAACATATATTGAAGTCAAAAATAGAAAAAATGCGATCGCAGACATGGTTGGTGGTGATAGTTAAATAGAAGATGATTTATTAGAATGGTTTACAATATTAATAAATATTAATTAATAATTGAGCGGTATTTGGATTTAAACGGGCTTCCACCGTTTTTTCTTCCATGATATTTATGATGAGCCTCTATAGTGTTGATTGGCCGCCCGCAATCGGGGTATCGGACAACACTTGCAGGCGGCAGGCGGCTCCTATGGCCAAGTTTACAGGTTAGTGTAAGTAAATTTGCAGTCGAAAAAGTCAAGTGAAATCCTCAACGTTCCTCTGTGTTTTAGTTATTCTTATTTTTTATTATTATTTGATTTTTTTTTAAACTTAATTACGCGTGTGTGGTCTGTAGTTATAATAATAATAATTATTATTATTTACTTTAATAACGTGCGCCCGATTACGCGATTGCACGCCATTGCTGCTGCCCCGGATTCGACGTGAGTATATTAATATTATCATCGTATTGTTGCCACACAATATAATTAATATAAGTTTGTCGTATGACTCGCGTGGGCGAGACAGAGATTGTGGGTTCTCGTGGAGACGTGTACGAACAACAAAAAAATCGTATCGCGGTCTCCGCCATCCATCTGCGGATCGGGGGGAGCGGGAGTGCTTAGACGCGTGTGTGTATAGACGATATGGCCGTCCGGCCGGTTTCCGCCAAAATTCTTGTTTTTGCTTTATTAAGTTTAGTTACGGAGGCTTTTTTGAATATACGAAACTATGTGCATGACGGGCATGCACTAACCTTGTACTATCGCGGCGGCCATGTGAGATAGCGCCCTGGTGACCGGGACAGAATGACAGATTATACATGGAGACCTTCGATATCGTGATGTCAGTTGCGAATGTTTGTGGAAGACAAGCAAATGTGTTGTGTGAATTTGATATTCGAATCTAAAGTACATACCTGATATCAGCTCTAATCCCCAACTAGTTGTATTATATCATATGCCAAACAGTGCATACTTAACTTCTATGTACTACTGTAAAATTAAACAATAACAATAAGATATTTATTTAATATAAGATACATTTTGTAATTTCAAACAATTCAGGAGTCTAAATACTTACTATTTTTATTTTATTTTGTTTATCTCATCTAGGTTAGGTGTCTAGTATGATTTTATTTTCATTAAATTTAATATTGAAATATAATAGATAGGATTTTACAGAATTTTAATGAAATGTTTATCTTTTGCTACATAAAAAAAACAGAGGCACTAAATATACAAGCAATTCTAATTACATTAATTTGATTAAAGTAAGTTATTTTATGACATTTATTAGGAGGAATACACTATTTGCTATTTAATACAAGAAATTTAATTTTCAAGAATATCAAATTATCTTTTAAATATTAAAATTTACAATTGGTTATTAATTATTTTAACTATCCAAATATTAAAAGTAATTCAATAAATTATTTTTTCCTTTCTTTGTTATCGCATAAGTATTTTTTCTAGTGATGATTTTATGTTTTTAATGTTTGTTAATTTTAGACAAAATAGGTTGAATTCACTTACTTTAAATTAAGTAGATATATTAAGACTAAAATGTCATTATTATTTTACAATAAAATATTCTTTGGTCCTTGATATTTATATTTTAGAATTATATTAACTTAAAATATTTATAGGTTAATGAATATAATATATAGGTACAATTGTGTACATTTGTTATTTTTCAATAATTAACATTTATGAACCTAATAATATCTAATAGTACATGACATGTAGGTACATTTTATTATACTATTTTTGGACATTGTCATAGCTATATTTTTATAATTTGTATTAATTTTTCACTTTAATAGTTTATTTATACATATTGTTTGGACAATTGTATAATTAGATGGTATTATTGTTATTCATAATTTTTTAATCTTACTTATATAATAAAATAGAACCTAGTTAAAGGTACCTATATATTTTTAACTATATAAATTTCTGAACTACTAATTTATAGTTATAGTGATTTACTTTATTACGCACCAATCATAAGTGCCAAAAAATGCTATCTAAAATAAAATATTGAATTAGTTATTTTGTTTTTTAGATAATTCAATTTACCATATGATGAGTTGGATTTATAATAATGCCAGCCGCAAGCAATCAAATAGGTTCTGCTTTGTTTCAGTCTCTTTCTAACAAAGTTACTGATCGGCGGACTCATCATTCTTCTGTAGCAGACGACCGTTCTAGTTATTTATATATAGCATCAAGTAGAATTTTGGATAAAAGTATAGAATTTGAAATGTTAGACCATAAACCATCAATGTTATCTCAGATGAAAAACAATTGTATCATGCTACTACAAAATGGTTGTAGTAAAAAAGATATGATTAAAAAAAATGAAAGGATGAATGGTGATACTAATAAAATATCCCATTTACCTAAACCTAAAGTAGTGTTATATCCTCCTGAACGTGTACAACTAGGCTGGCAAGATAAAAAAATGTCAGTTGGTTCTGGATTAGATAACCCTGGTGTAATATGTTACATCAATTCTACATTACAAGTATGTGTAACAGTTCACTTAATAATATTGTTTATGCACCTATAGATATATAATATAATTAATATTTTTATAAATATGTTTAGGCGCTATTTCATATTCCTGCATTTACAAATTGGTTAATGAATGATGAACAACATCAAAAAACATGTCAACAAAAAAGTAAATAAAAATATTACTTTTATGATTAAATAAAATAATAAATATACTGTGTATAATTAATAATTTTTACATTATACATTTTTTAAGAATATTATATTATATATTAATTTTTTTATAATACTTTCACAGAATAGGTCTAGTTTTAAATGGACATGTATGATGTAATAATTTATTTTTGAAAACAAGTACATAAAATTATTTTTTCATTTATTTTGTAGCTGGATTTCAAAAAGATTGTATTGTATGTATGGTCTGTAATACATTTACACTGTCTCAAAAACATACTGGTTCTAGTTTCAAAGCATCAATCATAACTAATCGTCTATCTTGTATGTACATCTAACTGAAAATCAAATTTAAGTTTGAATAAAATAATAATTTATATTTTATTGTTAGTAATATGTAAACATTTGTCAACATATCGCCAAGAGGATGCCCATGAGTTCCTTCGTTACCTTATTGAAAGTATGGAACGGTGTTATTTGTCCGTTTTAGGACATGCTGCTAAATCGTATGTATATCATTTAAATATTAATATAAATATAATATTGTTGTTTTATTTTTATATTTAGTCTAGACAATTATTCTAAAGAAACTACACCTATCAACCAAATATTTGGTGGTTATATCCGCACTGAAGGTATATTTATTTTAATATATAAACAATGTAGTTAATTAAATATCAATATAAAATATATTTTTAATGTTTAGTAACATGTGGTAAATGTGGACACATATCAACTACATTTCAACATTTCCAAGATCTCATACTTGATATCAGGCAATCTGATAATGTTAACGACGCTTTAGATAATTATTTTGAAAAAGAACCATTAGATGAATCATATGTTTGTGAAAGATGTCGACGACAAGTTGTTGCTGATAAAAAGTTCTCTATTGAAAGAGCACCAAACGTATTATGCATTCAGTTGAAAAGGTAAAATATTGCTTGAATTAAAATTTATTGTGCTGTCAGTGAAGTAACTAAAAAATTAAAATTAACAATAATATTAATTACAGGTACAGTGTTGGTATGGGAGGATTTAGTGGAAATAAAAACAGTAAAGCTATTCAAATAAATGAACGTTTAGATTTATCTAGTTATCAATTTGATCACCATAAGTTTAAAATTGATGCTCGGCCATTAAGATACCATCTGGTATCAATGGTAATTCATTATGGTTCCAGTTTAAATAGTGGACATTACACAGCTCTTGGTCTAACACCCTCTGGATCATATTACTATTTTAATGATTCAAATGTATGTATTATAATTATAATATTTTTATAGCAATTCTTTATTTTTTAATTATCAATTTTGGCAACAGGTTTATCAAACAAATTTCAAAAATTATTCAACAAGTAATGATTCTTATATAATATTTTATGAATTGGAACCATCAGGAAATATGAATAACACAAATGTAGAAAGTAAATCGTCAACTATAACATCTACTTCAACTTGTAAACCATCCGTGAATGGCTTTTTTTCAAGTGAGTATTTAAAAAGTTTTATTGTTTATTTTTTTATGAATTAAAATATAATATGTTTTTATTTTTAGACAAGAACCATGGAGTTACAAAGTCTTTAAATGGTGTTACAAAACCATTAAATGGTTTAAACAATATTAAAAAAAATATTAAAGATAAAAAAAGTCAGATATATGATAAATGGGATACAAATATTAAAATGTAAGTTATTTATATCTTAATATTTTATTTTCTTGATTAATTTTAATTATAATAATGGAAAAAAAGTTTACTTTTATTTTTAATTTAAATGTTTTTTTTTTAATTTAAGGTTAAAACAAGGACAACAGAAAGATAAATCACTAACTGAGAACACTTGGATTTCAAATAATAAAACAATTGAACCTTCAACTAATGGATTTAAGCAATCTTTAATTTATAATAGTTTAGTGCCTTATATTGATTCTGACAAAGATGGTACTGATGATGAGAATAGTTCATTATCTGGTGAAGATAATTCTTCGTCTGTAATATTTGGAAAAGTCAAACAGTCAACAGACCAAAGGGTTCCTGATAAAAAGTCTTTAGTCATGAGACCAAAGGAAGATCCTATTGATGTTGCTACAGAAACACCACCTAAAAAATGTCTGGTATTAAAACCACCAAATGATGATTCTCCAATCAATGAACGAGAGAAAGAAATTCTACCAGCAAAAAAATGTTTAGTATTGAAACCTAAAGATGAAGAATCATTAGAAATTAAACCTGAACCAGAACCTGTCAAAAAATGTTTAGTTCGAATTCCAAAAGATGATAATGAATCGAATACTTCTAAGGTATCTTATTCAATTGAAGGAAAAGAATCAGAAAAAAAAAACCGACGGCGTGAAAATGGAATTTTGGAATTGGATAGTATTAAGCCTAAAGCTCGACTTGATCATAATTATAATGGGTTGGTTTTACACCTCATTTAAATTATTCAGAGTATTTTTTTTTATTTCATAATTTAATATTGTAGTTCCGATAAACTTTACAACACATACATTTACTGTATATTATATAATATAATTTTAATTTTGCAGATCCAAGTCACCAACTGATCACAAAATAAATGGAAAATGTTTAAACGGAAATGATTCTCTTGATGATAAGCCTTGGTAAGTTAGAATATTATAATTGAATAAATAAAATTATTCTCATTTTTGAGTATCTAGTTGTATAGTATGTAAAATTCCTTATGAGTTTTTCGTATTCTAACCATTAATTAATTTTAATTTATTTATTTATCATTAAATTTTAGGAGTAAATTATCTAATGGGAGTAATCATAAACATTCAAATGGGACAAAAAATTGGCAAGTTATAGATTTTAATACATATTAGTTTTAGTGATGAAAAATTGTTATTTTTGTTTGTGATAATAATTAACTTATAATAACTTATTTTAGGCCCAAGTTTACCAATGACTTTCAAACTAATGGTCATAGTAAATCAAATAGCAACAATTTTAAAGATAGTATGAAATCCAGAACGCATTTGGGTTTTGGTGGAGATGGTAAATATTCATTATGTTCTTAATTGTTCATATTTATTAACTTATGTAAGCTGAAGCCATATCTGTGGCAGATAATTGAGTATGGTATTGTTATATTTCCACTAAAACAACACAATTGTTTGATTTTGTTTCTTCAATATTAAATATGTTATTAAATTGTACTATAGACTAAATGATGCACAGATATAATTTTTTTTTTTGTTATCACTTACGTGATATTTCAATTATATAATTACTCAAGTTGTGTTATTTTATTGGAAGAATCTAATGTTATTCTATTCTTGTAATTGTTGTTGGAACATACATATTTTCAATACAAAAACTTGAACTTGCAGGAAAACTTATTTCTATTAAGTCTCATATAATATACTTTAATAATACAGTGAAACTTCCATATAACGAAGTCGAATAAGCAGCAAAAAAAATTCGTTATATAGAGGAATTCGTTAAATAGAATTACGTATTTTTTTCAACTTTTTTTTTATTATTTTTTTATTATGTATATTGTATGTATGTAAAAACAACATCAAACATCATATTGCAGTTTAATTTAATTTTTAACCTTAAATATAATTT